>JAOEGS010015902.1:29027-52359 GCA_025447755.1 Corythornis vintsioides | reverse complement strand
AGTGGAAACAGGAAGTAAAAGGAAAGGGAAGGAGGAGGGAGATGGGTGGGGGGGGGGGGGGGGGGGGGGGGGGGAGAAATCCAAACAACAACAAACTCAAGGAGCAGACATGAACAACTGCTGGCCGAGGAAGGGAAATCAGACCAAAAACAGCACAACTGGAAATAGAGAAGAAAGCTGCCAGCATACTGTGAAAAGCACACAGCCCCTCAGTGCAGGGCCACAAGTGAAATCCCAGGTGCTTGGGACAGACAGGCTGGTGACACTGCTGGCATAGGCACAGGCTTTGCACTTACATTCCAGCTCCAGGACACTAAAATGACCCTGTTCCATCTGACTAATAAAAGCTCCCTGGCTTGGAAAAGGAACATTTTACGCTATCCCAATCTTCTGTAAGGATGCATAAGAAGGGCATATGTCTAGTAGGAGGTAGGGGCTCTTTTTAGGTGAAGAAAGGTGAGACTGAAATTAAACAGCAGTCTTGGAGCAACAGAAGCACATCATGAACAGTGAGGTGAGTACTCTGAAAGTTCCACCAGCCCCTGGGTCCTGGGGCAGCAATATGAGACTGGTGTAATTTGATGCAGCAGCTTTGCATGTCATCACCAGCATGAGAGCATGCACCAGGATAGAGGATCAGCCCCTATGACTTTCATTAGATCCTTTTAAGTGTTAAGAAACTCAGATTTTCTATCGTGGAATCAGCTCCTCCTCTTCTCCATGAGCCTTAAGATGAAGAATGCCACAGGGCCCAATTTTTCCCCCACTTCTATTTAATATCTAAGCAAAAGCTGCAGGGAACATGCCGAAGTGTATGAGCAGCAATGGCAGCCACCACACTGATGACACACAGCTGGAGGCATTTTCCCCCTCTCAGGCTGACAGCATTCTCCCAAACGTCTCAGTGTTGGAAGCACAGGTAGCACGGCTGACAGAAGCTGAAGTCAAAAGTGACAGTAGTGTGGCTGGCTGGAAGTGGGAAACATTGCAAACTATAAGCTAACAGAGTTTAAGATTCAAAGGCGAACACTAATGTGGACGAGAGACACAACATCAGAAAGGCCTTCCTTCCTCTCTCCTTTTCCACAGCATAATTCTCTTTTCAGGCAGTGGTCTGGCTACACTCGTGTGCTTTTCACATCTGGGCTGGTCTACTGTGACTCTCTACCCTAGACTAGGTAAGCACCAAAGACAGACCTAGTTACAAAAGTGTGGTATCTAAACTACCACAAAGTAATCCCATCTTAACACCTTTTTCTCATCACCCTGAAACACCAGTGGTTTTCACGAAGGGCACGGTGGGCTAAATTGAAGTTGTTTGAACAGCTGCTTCTTTTCTAGACTCAGAAAAGCAGATGCAACTGGAAATATCTGTTTAGCAGAGACCAGCATCATCAGACTCCTTCAGGGCCTTCAGAAAGCAGACCCCCAGCTCTGAGCACCATCCTGGAATGTCACATTAAATTACAAGATGCTAACACAACATTCAACAAAAGATCCAAATACAAGAACGTATGACATATTCAAGAGCATCAGATTACTACTAAGCATTAAAAAACAATGGACTGTCTGGGCCCCTCCTATGGCTGTATTCTCTGGAACTTCTAGGCTACAGGCAGCTCCTAAATGCTGCAATCACACACCTTTTGCAACTGCAGAGAGGTAGGATACCAAGACTCAACAGAAACACAGAATGGCTTTCCTGGCATTAGCTGAAGCATTACCAATTGTTTAAAATCCTACCACAAACTCTCAGGGCAAGCCAGAAAGTGCAGAAATGTGCAGATTCAGTTTTCTCATAATGGTCGGTTGGGTCTGTCCCTGCACGATGTCTTTTAATGATGTAAAGGGTGTGAATGTAAGCAATGGCAACACAGGATGTCCAGGTGGGCTACAGAATGACTCTAACTTTCTGGGCTTTCGGTTTTTTTAACATAAACTTGGCAGTTTTATAAAGCCCCACAAACACATGTCTATCCTAGACTATCTAAGAGCCAGAGTCATTGATACATTTTTTAAATGTCTATACATATTGAATAATTTCACCTGATAGACAAAAGAGACCTATATAACTTCCTCAGCATGGGAGTCAGAGGAAAAAAAATGGCTAGCAGACCTGTTTCAGCAGACAATGAGTATACAAATCAGACTACAAACCAGTATACAGCTGCAAGCAGAGACAGTGTTGCTAGAGCAGCAATGATTGAAGGGTAAATGAAAGGAAAGCCTTGCAAGCAGAGGTAATGGCTTTTGTTGGAAGAATTCTTACAGCTGGGTTAAAATAGACAGGCTCTGAAGCACTTGCTCAAAAGTACTCTGCCAGGTGCATAGACTGTACGTGGTGCAAGAGATTAGGAGCAATAAGAGAGATGATGACAAGTTCCTGAATCAGCACTGGCACAGCCCAAACATTACAGCACTCAAGGAGATGCCCTGAGTTACAAGTCTGGGTTGAATCCTAGATCAGTGAAAGAACAATGCTGAGATTTCCCAACACTCCGTTCCAAGCACCCATCATTAGTCCGTCCCCTGTATGTAGAAGGGCAAAGGAATCCCCTTTTGCCAGTTATTTATCAGCAGAGTTCCCCTGGTGGGTTGGAAATCCCTGCTGGCTATTTGTGGCCAGAACTGACAGGCTTCTCAGTGGGATGCTGAATCATAACAGAGACCCCAGTTTCACAGAGTGTGCTAAATTCACTACTCTGGGAACAGTCTTAGACTTTAATTTAATCCAGTGTGATACCACAGGTATGATCTAAGGCAGAAAATCCGTCTCCAAAGAAAAACGACAAAAAAGGTAGGCACAGCTTACAGTTTGGGGAAAGGTGATCTGATTAGCCCCGTCCTCATGAGTACTGTGGAAATGGGAGAGCTCTGCCAGCACTTCCATTTAAAGAAAAGAAACAGCAGCACAAGGTAATACTGCCAAGAAGAGTGTGGTGCATCAGGGTATTTTGCTGACAGCAGCCTGCAGACCAAATCCGTCTTTGAGACTCAAGAGCTGCTGCCATCTTCGTGCAGGAAGAAGGAGCAGAGCTGGGGCTGTTCCTCTTCCTGCAGCTGTGTGTGCCCTCGTGCAAGGCCTGCAGCAACATTCCCAGCTCTCAAAGACTATAAAGTGGGACCGCCATGCCCACCTTACTCAGCATTTAACACGTAGGGTGGTTGGCTGGACACAACAGGTATCTCTATATGGTACAAGATGATGTGAGCTTAGATGAGTTATTTCAGAAGATTAATTTCTCAGCCCCATTCAAATATCTTGTACTGGGAACAATAATACTACAATGCTTGTGGTAATTTGTTCACTTCGCCTTTACTTTTCTTCCATTTCCATGGAGAGTTTGCAGCAGCAGTTTCCATGCCATACATCAGGCTATCTGAGGTGTTTCCAGAGACAGACATTGCATACAATCTCCATTAGACTCAGCACAGTGACCAATTAGGTTAATCTCAGAGGCAGACTCCTTGGGGATAGCTCAGAGCATCTATTCTTTCTCAGGCAAGGTTTTCTGTTTTAAAGAGATGCAGCATCATCCAATTAAATGAACAACAGGTGTTAAAGGTAATAACCTAGACCTCTTTTGTATCTGAAGACAGCAGTCAGAATTCAGCTCGGTTCTCACCTCCCCCAAAAGGTCAAATTTCTCTCCAATTACTAAAAAAGTGAACTAATGAAAACTTCAGCAACAATATTTGATTGGACATGACAACATCCAAGATTTTTTTTTTTTGTTTATGTCTATTTTAAAAAAACATCTCAAGCTGCTGGAGCTTGGGGGTTACCAGGATTCTGTTTGGCTTAGTGCAGTCATAGCCTTAGGGGCCAGATGTAGTAGAAGCCAAAGTCTATCCACTCAACTCCTTCAGTCCTCATATCCCATATCTTTTGCAGTCCTACATCCAGGAGAAAGGTAGATTAGCAAAAAAACACCATCTATCACCCGAGCTGGCACCGGGAAGCCAGTAAACCAGAATTCTATAAATTACTGCTGTGACTTCCTTTGGAGCTTTAACTGCCCCCCTGCAGAACATGGGTAACACCCTAAACTTACCTCACTAATAAACGGTGTGCATTGCTTTCAGCACTGGCTACACTAAAAGATGCTTGGATCATAAGCAGACATCCTCTCCTAGCTCCAGTTGTGCTGGTTAAAAAGACCACTGGCTCCCTCCTGCCTTGCCACTTTTCACTGCCTGTCTCCTACAGGTTCACGTCTCCCGCGCCTCCCGCCAGCGGCAGCACTTGTGTGAGCTCTCCCGCATCTGCTCCAGGCAAGGCCGCTTTACCTCTTGGAGCAAACCCAGCTGACGTTGCCTGGAGGAGCTGAGGGCAAGCTCACAAACCAGAGGGAGTCTCCGGCAGCACAACCAGCTTGAGTTAGACTTGAGGTGTAACACGTGTTTGTTTGCAGTGGGAAAAAGCCTGTCCGCACCATCAGTGGTGACTGCTAGGTCACTCAGCCCGTGCAGCCCTCCCAGGAGAGAGAGCATGTACAAATGGAAGGCTTTCTCTCCTACCACCACAGTTACGTCATCGGCCCAAAATGCATCAGCTAAGATGACAAGAGCATTCCTTTCAATGCATCTCATCTTTCATGAAGCCATGTATCTCCATCAGCTCTCCCCAGGCAGTGAGATGCCATGGAAGAGCAGAAGGGGTTTGCATGCTTTTAGACATGTCAGAGTCACAACTGTCAGAGCCTACAGCACCATCCTGGGCTGAATGACCTCTGTTAGCCCTCTAGGAAGTTCCCAGGCTGGGATTTCCCCCAAACCTTGTGCAGTTCAGTAGGCAAATATACAGTGCCATTCTATCCAGATGGCAGAATTTAGAAGAGACTGAAACAAACATGAAAGTATAAGAGTAGCACAAATGTTCCTAAATGGCAGTCAAGTTTCTCCACCACAGAGAACCGTAATTATAGTATTTTTTTAAAAAATTCCTGTCCTTTGATTTAAAAGAGTTTAGGAGCTCACATTTTTATGCTGACTTGCCTCTTTTGCAGGAACCTGGTATCTTCTGCTGCTGAAAAAAAAAGATCCCGCTCAAGAAAACAATCCATTTTGTTCAGGTGAAAATGATCACACAAGTAGCAAAACAGAGATTTACAGAGATATAGAATATAGGCACATAATTACTAGAGTTTACTTTGCCTCTGAGATCAGCCTTGGAAAAAAAAAAATCTGCCATAGCCAATACTTTAAAGATAAAGTTACTAATCTTGAATGGGCAACACATTCAGTTCCTCAGTCACAATTCATATGACAAATAGAATACACATGTAAGAAAACACAAAAATCTACTCTAGTCAGTCAATAATTATTAAGCACACAAAACACAATGGCAAATCATACTTTCTGTTCTCTGCAAATTCATCTGAAGCCGAGATAATTATGGTTATGTTTCTTTCAGTTATTATTACTCTTGAATACACAGGAACAATAATTCTGTTACTTCTATAAAGCTACTGACCTCAGCAGGCATAAGGCAAGGATATACTTGACTCATGCTACCTAGGGGAATTCCCAAGAGGACTGTGATTTAACTTTCCTCTTCTCACCTCCTTCCCCCAGTTCTACCCTCAAATGGAAGTAGGGCAGATTATGAGGATTCCTCTGAAGTATAATTATTACTCCTCAAAAAGGAAAAATAAAAGTTAGAAGAGGTGAAAAATATGCAACGGGTCCTCCAACACATAGTCTCACAGTTTCCTCAGCATAAAGAATACCCTGTATTAAGAGCACATTTGAACTAACTCAAAGGTCTAGGTACAGGATCTTCTGCACCTGGAGCGTATCTGATGTGAGCAGAGAAAACTATCACTGCAAATCACACGTTGCTTTCACTCTGACAAGCAACATTTTGAATGTCTCTGCCCGTTTCTGTAGACAGTTATGTAGCCTATAGAGGAACTATTTATTAGAGTTGAGAAAAAGAACTTGTCAAAATGAGCTTTTAGAAACTCAAATATCTGATGGTCGTTCCCCTATACACCAAATTTCCTTGCACCTGTTTTTCACAGCTTGCCTCCTGTTCTCAACACCACCTTAACTCAAGTATCAGATTGAGGTGGTTATTACTGTAGAACCATTAAAGCAAATTAAAAAGTCTTGTAATTCACTTAGCAATTAGCAAAGCTTGCAGAAGTGTGTTGCTGTGATTATCACTGCACAATAAACAACCTCTCCTGCTCAAACAACTTACTCTTGGCAAATTACACTGTTCTTAAATACTCCAGTTATTTAATACATAGCCCAGTCACACTAGGTCAGATCTCAGATCCATCTTTAGCCCTGGGTGTTCCCTGAGGTTTTCAAAGACTTGTGATGAAACCCTGACTATGACCAAGCATCAGGTCCCAGTTAGGCAAAGCACTTCGTTGTGTGTGCAGGTCCCCTTCAATTCAAAGTTAGGCAGATACTTGAACAGACAGTACATGCTTCAGTGCCATTTTAGAATGAGGTCTGAGAAGCAGGCCCACATGGGCAAGACTGTTCAGGTCAGGTTATCATGTTTTCCCAGCTAGATCTAGCCAGAGCTAACACATTACTTCCATTTTCTTTCTGGGATGTAATACACTGCAGTAGTTAAAGTTGTAGGTCACAAAAGTGTAATCTAGGGATCATGAGATAGTCATTAATCAATCAACCAGTGGAAATAGGAGCTGGGTAGATATCATTATCTCTACATTACAGATGAGACAGAGAGTTTGCATAACAAAGCCACAGAGAACAAGAAGGCACTTCTCTCATTTCCCAATTTTGCTCCATCTTTTCTTTTGAAATTTGTTTTCTCACTCTTTAAGACTTCCTTCCCCAGCTACAGTCCTGCCATTTTCTTCATTCAAAGGCTAAGTTGATGCCCTGTCATTGAAGCTCTTCTATATAAAATATCAGTTGAACAAACAAAAGAGCAACTTTTCTTTTTTTCTAGGCATTCTGTAAAGTCTACCTGAACACTGCAGTGACAATGACAATGACAAGCAAAGACAATAGCTAGACAAGAATTCAGTCATGGAACCAAGCTGCAAGTCTGCACTCCAATTAGTACAGAATGGAGATGGTCATCACAGTGGTCTGTGGAGAGGATCAGGAGAAGACTGACAAGTAACGGAAGGAAAAGAACTGAGGGAGTCAACTGTCAGAGCAAGGAGAGGTTACAGAAAAAATGAGAGAGAGAGGTTAGTCCATTGCCCTGGAGTAATGGGTAGCCTTTAACACATGGCCTCTGCTCCTGTCAGTATTTCTTCTTGGACAGGTTATCTCAGGAATTTATGCTTTCCAATAATTACCTTTCAGAGGCCTCTCACTTATCTTGCAAGAGGAATCCACCAGTAACCTGACCTGAATTGCTCATGCAATTGCCATCCACCCCTCTAACCTTTCATCCCATCTCTCAAAGCGAAAGCAAACCTTCTTTCCAGACTTCCAGTGCTGCATCAGCAAGGGCTGGTGAAGTTGATAAAAATAAGAGTTTTAATGCTTAATGCTACATAAATATTGATGAGTTTGTGCGCAAAAGCACTGAAATCTTAACCAGAAAGTGAAAAAACCTCCTGTAGTAATTTTATACTATCCAGAGCTGAAGGATAAATGCTGGTCTTGTACCACCAAGAGAAGAATTTTTACCTGAAAGTAAGTTTTGTTAAGTTATTGGAGCAGACCTCAGAGACAGTTAGTATTGGTTTTAGTACATTTTTGGACTCGCAGGACTCTCTATTTAAACTCTTTTCCTGTTACCCTCCCAATCTATCTTTCTTCCACTATCTGAATTTCTTCTCTTTTTGAAAGATCAGTGCCAAAGGGAAGCTTTTGTCATTCACTCCAGAGCTATTTCAGATGGAATTGTCCATCTCTGCTAAAGTATACCTTACTACACTCGTAATTATACTCTCATTCATGCTCTGATCAAGGTCCTCTTGGGCTGGATTTTTGTGTAAGGGACTCCATTAAAATTTGTACAAGCTGATGGGCACCAATTTATTCCAGTATCATGACCGGGACAGGGAAGAGTCTAATTTTCTATTCTGGATGTAAAGAGCTATCTCTTCAGACAATCCACATTCGTGAAGAAACACATCATCATGAAGTTCTGAGAAAAGATCAGACCTGACACAAGGAGTAAGAAATCATGTAACATCCTATATGGGATCCTGTCATCTCTACAGAAACGTATGGCCAAAGCACACAAATCTCTGTTAGAATGTGGATTTGCCTCAAATGGGCAAACCTCAGACAGGAGAATTCCAGTGGAATCTCTGTTTTTCCTACACTGGCTACACAGCTAACTTTGGCCTGAGAGAATGTCCATGCTTCAGTCTGGCCACATCATTTTAAAGGAGTCACATATTGCCTTCAGACCCGTGAGAATTTTCTACCAATGCACATGATCTTCCTGGTATTCCCATACTCCCATCTGAACAGGACTATACCACAAGAAACAGTTTAATGTGGGGAGAGAGTAAGAGGGGAGGGCAAGAGAAAACTACTCTTCCCTCATTAAACTTCAGTAGGTGCCTAGGCCCAGCAATGCTGCCCTACACTTTGGATTTATGATCCCCAATTAACACAATTCACAGCATAAACTTCCCTCTTTCTGTTTTGAAGGGGGAGGAAGAGGAGAAAAACCACATTCCAAACATTTGGCACTGCAGACTTCCCCAGCTATCCTCTGGGAACAAAAAGGGAGAGAAAAAAAAGACTTGTCACCACACAATTTAGACTAACCCGTCTTTGTCGGCTCCACTCTGTCTCAGGGGTAGATCCAAGTCTTAGCTCCCACCCATTAGGGCTGCAGGCCCAAAGCACTTGACATGCATCGAGAGAAGCAAAACAACTCCAAGGCAATGGAAGGGGGAAGGGAAGAATCCCTCCATGGGCAGGAGCCGAGAAGGGAAGAAAATGGACCTGCAAAAAGGTCAGAACATTAGAATGGTATGGAATTCTGCTTCTGAGCCCCAGCAAACACAGGTCAATCATCTTGGTAGAGTTGTTACTGAGCACAAAGCAAGCAGGCAAATGTCTCCTCTGTCCTCAGCTGGGGGTTAGCTTAGGAACCACTACTATTTGACAGCAACACTGTTGTCTCAATCACATGCACAACTGAATTATTATCTCCTTTCTCTCCAAACATACACTCTCCATTTTTTTCCCCAAAGAGAACCACAAGCCACATGCACTGAATACCAAAAAAATCATCTTTAGTGAGAGTCATCAGAGAGAAACCCTTCACAAAGCCTTTCTTCAGAATTTTTGTGTAACACACACTGAATCTTTTTCAGCATAAAGACCAGGAGATAGCACCATGTTACTCAGTAAGACACAGGACAATTTCACAGAAGTCAGAAAACAATCTAATGTATTTCAAAGCTCAACAACTATCAACCAGAGCTACTTAAAACATCACATGTAGGTTCAGGAGGAATCTGTAGGCTTAATCAGAGCCTCTTTGCTCAATAAACAAGAAGGTTTAGCCAATATTTCACAGAATTTCATAGATTGGAAAAGACCTTTAAGATCATCTAGTCCAATCATTAAACTAACACTGGGAAGAGCTTGACTAAAGCACATCCCTCAGCACTACATCTATATGCTTAAATACCTGCAGGGATGTGGACTCAACCACTTCCATGGGCAAACCATTTCACTGCATGATAACCCTTATGGTAAAGAAATTCTTCCTCATATCTAACCTAAACTTGCCTTGTTGCAACTTGAGGCCATTTCCTCTTCTTCTGTCAGACTCCCAGCTCAATAAATGATAAGGTGCCTCCTTTTCTCCAGGCAAAACAACCCCAACACTCCCTCAGCTGCTCCTCATAAGACATGTGCTCCAGGACCTTCACCAGTTTAGTTGCCCTTCTTTGGACACACTCTAGTGCCTCAGGACCATTTTTGTAGTGAAAGGTCCAAATCTGAACACAGTACTTGAGATGTGGCCTCACCAGTGCCAAGTACAAGGGTAGAATCGCTTCCCTGGTCTTACGGGCTACACCACTCCTGATCCAGGCCAGGATGCCGTTGACCTTCTTGGCCACCTGGTCACACTGCTGACTCATGTTCAGCCAGTTATCAGTCAAGATCACCAGGTCCCTCTCTGCTGAGGAGCTTTCCAGCCACTCCTCCCCAAGCCTACAGTGCTGCCAGGGGTGGTTGTAACCAAGGTGCAGAACCCAGCACTTATAGAATCAGGGAGTGTTTAGGGCTGGAAGGGAGCTCCAAAGGTCATCTAGTGCAGCCCCCCTACAGTGAGCAGGGACACCCTCAACTAGCCCAGGCTGCTCAGAGCCTTGGCCAACCTCACCTGCAATATCTCCAGGGATGGGGCCTCAACCACCTCCCTGGGGAGCCTATTCCACTGATCCACCACCCTCAAGGCAAAGAACTTCTTCCTGAGATCCAGTCTAAATCTACTCTTCTCTCATTTAAACCCATTACCCTTTGTCCTTTCACTAGAGGCCCTTGTAAACAGCCCCTCTCCAGCCTTCCCGTAGGCCCCCTTCAGGTACTGGAAGGTGGCTATAAGGTCTCCCTGGAGCCTTCTCTTCTCCAGGCTGAACAACCCCAGCTCTCTCAGCCTGTCCCCAGACCTTATTGAAATTTATACCATTGTCCTTGGCCCATTGATCCAGTCTGACAAAATCTCTCTGCAGAGACTCCCTACCATTGAGCAGATTGACACTTCTACCCAGCTTTGCATTGTCTGCAAACTTACTGAGGGTGCACTCAATCCCCTCATCCAGGTCATCAATAAAGACATTAAGCAGAACTGGCACCAGTACTGAGCCCTGGGGGACACCACTTGTGAACAGCTGATAACTAGATTTAAATCCACTTGCTACCACACTTTGGGCCCAGCCATCCAGCCAGTTTTTTATCCAGCAAAGCATCTGCCCATCCAAGCCATGAGCAGACAGTTCCTCCAGCAGAATGCTGTGGGAGATGGTGTCAAAGGCTATCCTAAAGTCCAGCTAGACAACATCCATAGCCTTTCCCCCGGATGACCATTCTGGAGAAGGAGATCAGGTTAGTCAAGCAGGACCTGCCCTTCATAAACCCATGACAGAGCATCCTTATCTGATTGTCCTGCAGGTACTGTGTGATGGTACTCAGGATGATCTGGTCCATCAGCTTCCCTGGCAGCAAGTCAAACTGACAGGCCTGCAGTTTCCCAGATTCTCCTTCCAGCCCTACTTACCAATGAGTGTTACATTGGCTAATTTCCAGACCTCCCCTGTGAGCCATGACTGCTGAAAAAAATGCTGGGAAGTGGCTTGGTGAACACCTCTGCTAGGTCTCTCAGAACTCTCTGGTGAATTCTACCCGGTCTTAGAGACTTGTGTACATCTAAGTGGTGTAGCAGATCATGGACCATCTCTCTGGATTGTTGGGGGGGGAATCATTCTGCTCCCCCTCTCTGTCATCTCTGTCAGGGGACTGTATTCCCAAATTATAACTGATACCATTACTCAAGACTGAGGCAAGGCAGCATTAAGCACCACAGCTTTTTCCTCATCACTAGTTACCATCTTTTCTCCTGTATCTAATAGATGCAAATAGATTACAAAGCACTAGAGATTGTTCTTTACTCTTTGATGTAGTCAAAGAGATGCAGAAAGATGGAGAGGTGGGAAATAATTCTTCACCAGCAGTCAGGAAGAAAACACAATTACAGAGTTAGTTCTACAAGCTAATCATGGTGTAATGATCTGACACTGCACTCACAGCTTGCCATCAATATGCAACAATGATGACAAAGCATCAGACAGAACAGCTTCAGGTTACCACACCCTAGTGCTCATGTCACTTGTCCTCTCAGTCCTTTCAAGAGCCAAACTTTTCAGGTTTGAGTATCACTGGTCTATGGCATTGCCTGTACACAGACAGATTGCACACATTTACAAATTTATCCCTGCCACAGTGATTCTTCTTTATAAGGCTGCCATGAATGACTTTGGATATTTTAGTTTGGAATACCTACAGAACTCGTTTAGTTTTTGAATGCAAAGCATACCTGGAGTTCATTTGACATTTTCTGTGTTTAGCTATGATCCCTTGCAGGTCGCTCTTGTTGCAGGGGCAATGACAAGCTGAGGGATCTCTTCTCTTGCTTTCCAGGTGAATTCTTGCCCAAAAAAAGTTTAATTATAAGAAAATGAAGCACTTACAGGAATGATAAGTTCATGGCTCTCTTTCTTATACTCCATTTTGTCTAGCAAGCAGGCCAAAGGAAATGAAGTACAAGTACAAAACATGCTAAAGGAAAATGATCTTCAGCATGAAGCCAGATGATAAACAGCTGGAATCTATGTCTTCAGTCTGCATTATCTTAGATGAAATTCTGTCTGTTCCCACTAAGCAGCTTCTACTTCACTTTACCCTTCATAAGTTTGCCCATCAGTTGATGAGGTTCCTCAGTTTTGCCTGGTGCTTCCAAAAGTGGAGAAACAGCTGGAAACTGCAGCAGCATTTGGCAAGCATCTGTGGCAAAATTCCTAGAGGATTTGAGGTGATAGCAGGTATGGTTACAATTTACTACAGACTGACATGTTTTTTGAGATTGTTTTTAATATCCAAAGTCTAACATTTTCAGAATCTTTATGCTGCATGCTTTTGCTTAGGTTTGTTTGCTTGTCTGTTTTCTGGTAATTCTACGTATGTAAAAGAGAAAGTCTTGATAAAATACTGGAGAAGAATCCCATAACACATCATTCTGCAGAAAGAAGAGGAACAAGCTCTAGCAATACCCACTCCTTAAAGAGTTGTCAGTGCTCCAAAAATGGCAGTAAAAATACTTTGTTTCTGCCATTATTTGCTTCCTTCAGGGTTGTATGTTCTATAGGCACTTGAGGAACATGTTTATATTATATCCTGAAGGACCAAAATGGCTTCTATAGTAATATCTTCCCACATTATTGCAACTGTCAATACACTTGAGTATAGCAACAGCACAGAAAAAAAAGGTGGGAGCAGAACAAAGATAACTTTCTTTTCTAAAATAGTTAATATTGCAGCCACAGGTAAATTATGACAAGTTACATTTTAACTTCAATTTGGATTTAAGGCCTGAATCTGATCTTTTGAAACATCTTTTGCCCATGCATTTGTACACTTGGTTGCCATTAAAGGTTCCACAGACTGAGCACTCCAGTTTTCTCCTAGTATTTGCCACTCATTTTGCCAAGGTAAAAGACTGCACAAGATGGAAGAAGAATGAGGACACAGCTTCTGTGTTGGCATTTGCCTGTGTACTGAGGGATTTGTTCAAAGACTGCCGAGTTGAAAAGACAGGTGCCAATCCAAATCAGTCCAACAGGAAAACTGTTAATCATGGTTCCCACTGAACACAACAGTAATACCAGTGGGAATGGCAAATTTGAATAAGGAAGTAAAGATGGCAAGGGAAGAGTGAAAGTGGAGGCATAAATGGAACTGCACACAGCAGGGACTGTGTGTCTTTGAAGAAGAAAGGACTGCAAATTAAGAACTGAAAGATGGAGCCCAGTCACTGGAAAACCTAGAAAATTATGTACAAGGTATTTTGCACAGAGAGGTCCACAAAAAACTGGGAACAAATTCTCAGTATTCTAAAAAACATTAAATTCTATAGTAAAAATGACCAGCACACTCAAATACTATTCTGCCCCAGAAGAAAATGGGCATTGCTTGTTTTCTAGGGCATGCAGAGTTCAAAGGGCTTCATGGGACAAACGTCCTTAAGATGGTCCAAGGAAGTGATCCATATCCCATACTACAGAGAAAGACAAAGCTGAAAACAGAGAAGACAGCTGGGAATTATCTCTAGGACTGTGGACTCCTCCTAGCCACACTTCTTTTCATATCACAATGTATACAAGGGATGATCAGACCTCAAAACTGTATATCAAGGCCCTTTCCAAATGCTAGATGTGAAACATCATGGTAGAGAGAAGCAGGAAAAGTATGGTCAGGCTCAACTGCACATCTCCCCAGATTCAGAAGCTGTACAAAGTAGTAGTATTTAACTGAAACTTTAACAATAGGTTCCATCTTAAACTTAAGATTCAGGCACATCTCCTATTTTGACTGGAAAAATAGGCAGGAAAAGGGATGAAGTCAAAGTTCAAGAAGCTTGTTACTTCCAAATATTTCCAAATCAAACCACTCAAAAAACTCATGAGTTGGGTCCTGTTTCTGAACTGCCAGATTATTTTAGATGTAGATATTTCCACAGCCAGCAAAGACAGAAATTTCATCCATAAAATTGAAGTTTTCATGCAGTCCCTGGCTTCCAGGAGCTGGAGTTGCTAAGAAAGTAAAAGATTCTGAAAGCATTAAAAAAAAATCACTGTCAAACACCTAGAGAATAAACACAGAATAATAGTAGCATGTTAGTCTCTAACACATATCTTAGCAAAATTTGGCAATTTGAGTTCAGTGAAACCACTTTCTCCAACAGCCAGGTCTCCTTTGATTAAACGACCTCTAAATAGAGCCCATTTTCCTCTTGTGAAGAAAAAGCTTTTCTGGAAGAGGGCTGACTCAGTTCCTGCACACTTCAGAGTACTTTAGACTTCCATCAGAGAACCAGGACACTTTGTACTATTCTTCCATAGGTTTGTAACAACAGAAGACATTTTAGAGGAACTGACAAGCCCTTTAAAAGAGCATATTGAAAGAGACAGTTTAGGCTACTGAAATTAAAGTAATTAATCAATCCAAAGGTAATTCTCATCATTTAGCCTATTTGTTAACCATTTTGCCTTCCTAGGCTTGACTACAAAACACAGTTTGCAATCTGTTATGGTCCCTGAAGCTTGATTCTGTCTTGAATAAGCCAGAAAAATAAACCATGACCAGAGGCTGAGGCAGCACAAAGAATCCTTCCTGTCCCCACTTTTATTCAGCCAGCATGCCCCAAAACTGGCAGGTGAAGTGGAAGTGGCAGGATACAGCAGAAGTCACATCCCTACACCCTCCAATGATTTCCCATAGATACCAAGTCAAGACTGAAATAAAAATGGCTGCCCTTTTTTGAACAAAAGTGGGTGCTCAGCTTAGAATGCTAACATATCTTCGATTGGACTTCTCCCTTTCTCCAAATCTCCCAGGGAGAAGGGCTGAGAATGAGTCACTCCTCACTGTAAGCCTCAATTTTCTCAATTCTACCCCACTGAAACCCCACTGAATACCACAGGCCTAAACAAAGATGGACTTTGTCCCACCTTTCTGCTAGAGATAGCATTTTACTGTCACTGAGGGAATAAAATAATCATAGAAGCATAATGATAGCATGTGTTTTGTTAGCTGCTGTTCTTCACGTGGGGCAATCACTGGCAATTCTCCGATTTAATCTCTCCCCTTCCCCAACCATGCAGTTGATTACCACTCTCATTCCCAGTTAAAAATCCTTGATCAGCGTAAAGCACATAAAGGAGCCTCTGACCTCAGCTAAAGGAACAACAAGAGATGACATTTGGTTCTTTGAGAGAGGAGTAGATAAAAAGGAAAAATGACAGCTGGAGTCAGGAGGAGCTAGTTAGTGGATTGCAGGCCCAGGAGGGTGCAGGGTGGGGGCCCACAAAAGAGAAACAATAAGAGGCTGCAGCCAGACTGTTCCCTCTTCTTTCCTAGGTCTCCTTTGAGTCAGGAAGAATGACTGCAGCAGATGTCAGGACCCATGGGGTTTGCTCCTTTGGCTTTCTTATTTCTTCAGAAAAAGGTAACCTATAAAATAGAAGAAAAATTGGGGAAAAAAAACCACACAAAAAAAAGAAGAAAAACAAAAAAGAAAAACAAAAAAAGAGAAACCAACCAATATTTCTTCTTTGACACATGAGAATGAATACAAAGGTGAGCACCAACTTGTAATGACCTGTGGTATGTAAATAAGCTTAAGCCAGCAGGCGGAATTTTTCCCCATCTGGACCAATGGGGGCAATCAGGATTTGACTGGGATGAACCTGTGGTTTCCACATCAGGATACAAAGGAGAAATACGCTAAGCAAGAACAAGACAAGAAGCAGTCGTGAAGAGCATCCCTGTGCTTCTCCAACACATGCCACAGCCAGAGCTGGCTTGCAAGTGCACCTGGTGTTCCATTCTGGGAACAGCCCCAGAGAGCAATTGATAGGCGTGTGCTGACTCGTGGGGGTGCTCCTCAGCATGCTGCACCAACACACAAGATTTCACCCTTTTCAGGAACATCAAATCTCATTCAACGTTACTCAGGACACCAGACATAAACCAACAAATTTTAGGCAAAAGCATTGTAGGCCTGATTCACTGACGCTGGTGTAATTCCCTTTAAGTTCATGGAATTACACCAGGGAGAAAGAGGTTGGCTGTTTAATGTTTGCTGCTTGCCAAATTATGCATCTGTGTTGGTTCTTTTGTTTTGGAGACACAATTCTACAAATTATCATTATGAAAGAGATTAATTTCTGGTTTAAACAGATTGTATTCTCAGGGCACAGGGCAAAGTCCACTTCCACCCACCAAGTCCCTTTTCTTGCACTCCTCACATCCACAAATGGACCCTACACTTTTTCAGATCTGCAAATCTGCAAAGGTGTGAGGATTTTGAAGACTTCACACTAGAAGCCATTTCCTGGGGCAGAACAACCTAAGAAACACAGTGCTGGATGAACTTGCTTATCTTTCCAAGATTCATGGAAAGAATTTTAAGAGACATTCAAGTGAAAACCGTGTGTTTTGGCTTCGTGCATCAGGAACAAGAAAAAGCAGAAGAAACAACAGATTTCTGAGCCCTGTACATTATTTTGTCCACTTTTATAGCAGAGAAGTTGCACACATTTCAGTCACACTCATTGCTAGCAGAGGGGCTTTAATCCACATTCTTCCAAAATCTGTAATTCCCTCCTTTATAACAATAGAGTTTAAAAAACGCAATTGTTTGGAGGTTTCCCATTTCACCATTCTGGCAAACCCACATTCAAAGAGAAGGAAGTTGTGTGAAGTCCTGAAAAATAAAAAAACATCCCACTACTGTTTTTCTTTGATGGGCTAGTCAGGAGCCATCTCTCCAGACTTGTTTGACTTAAAGGCAAAAAGCAGTTCAGAGCAAAATAAACAGCACCTAATCAAGATGAACCTATTTGCTTAGACAGCCTTACTGGCTAAAATGCAACACCAGCCTTGAATAGTATTTATCCTGGAGGTGGCAACAGTAGAAAGTGACACAGCTTCTCCATCAGTTATGAACCAGCATTTAGCTCCTGCATACACTAGCTGAGCTTTAACTGGCACTTCAGCCCTTCATTAATATTTCTCAAGTAAGCAGTAGTATACCCAGCGCCTCACCTAGCGAACACAAGTGATGCCCCAGCACCAAAACCACTTTACAACACTCCACAGCAGTCTCCCACACCTGTCCCTCGAGGGCAAAGACAAATGTGTTACCAAAAAAAAATAAAAACAAAAGTGTGAAGGCTCAGAGTCTGGGGCTGTGTTGGTACATGTTCATGTGGTGCCTCGTGCAGCAGGGCCCGAATGCAGAGTGGAGCCTCTGGGCACAGCACAGGTTTCTTCTTCTTTCTGAATTTACAAAAAAGTCAGGCAAGATAATACAAGAGACTGGGTTAATAAGGATTGGGAAAGAATCATTTATCTGCTTTTCTGCAAAGAGCTCGTTACTTGGGTTTCATGTTAATTTCATCTGAAAGACAAACCCACCATGATGGGAATGAACTCAGCCAAAGCCAAAAAACAGGGCACCAGTGTCACTGGAAAAAGAGATCAACAGCCTGAGGAGTGACCAGCATTCACCACGGGAAGGAAAAAAAAGAAAAAAAAAAAAAGAACACAAATTTACAACTGAGTGTGGATGCAGGAGAACACACAGTGTCCCTCCCACCCCACCCCTGCCGCCTGTATGACAGTGCTGCTTTGTGGAGCAGAACAATAGGTACATTATACTAACCTATAATTATCCCAAGAAGAACGATAGCAAAGTCAAGGCATTACATGAACATGGAAATATTGGATACAATCCCATAAGAAGTAAGGGAGTGGAGGAGGAGCTTTAAAAAGAGATTGAAACCTTCCCAGCACAGAGCATCAAAGTGGAAATTTCATGTTCTCTTCGCAGTTATCTGGCTTTTTTTTTTTTATTTGATGTGATTATTTAAACACAATTCCCTTTTTCATGTGTTTCTTGGCCTCTTTATGTTGCAATTGGTTCCAGCATTGTAACATCCTCCTTTGACAGCACGGAGAATTTAGTTCAAGGAGCTCAGCCCAAGGCATGCATATAAGCAGTGGGAGAGAGGAAAGGTGGATGGAGATGTATCCAGCTCTGGACAAAGAAAAGCAAGGAGCTGTCGACTCAGTGACTGCATAATCAGCGTTACCAAGAGGCAGGGCATGCAGGCATTCAATACCTGCTCACTCATTCCAATCAGATAGCAGGTTACTGAAATACAGGAAGCAGTGAGGCACAGCTCAACACCTGTTTGAAACATGCCACTTGCATTTGTAGTGTTATGCAAAGTTGGGGAAATACTGGAAGAAAGACTTGGAGTTGTGGGGGTTTTTTTCTGCTTATGTTTGTTTTTAAGAGACAGTCTGTTACAGTAGACACTTCACTCTCTTCTAAAAGTAACAAAAAAGAGTGGAGTAGCTCAGCAATTCTGTAAAATCTACATGTTCCTCCTCGATTATTTTTTTTTTTTCTTTTAGAGTAGGTAAATACAACAACCTGATTTGAGCAACTCTGTCTCATATCATATATCCACAGAGAGGACCATATACAAGTATGCAAAAAAGCAGTCTAACATAAGCACCTCTTGCTTGGCTCATGCCGGGTAGACTCTGGTCCTCCATGCAGATGTAACTGATTGACCCCTGTTTCCTCAAGAGAGAAAGTCCATTCATCTATCACAGTGTCTCCAACAGGAGAGCAAAGATTCAAAAAAAGCTCACAACAGAAGAAAGGCCCAGGAACCACTGTTGGAGGCTGGCACCAGTGCTGGACGCAGCACTGCCAAGGTCAGGGAACGATCAGCAACGTCTCACCTTTGTGAAAGAAGGAATCCAGGTTCCTGAGGAGCCAAGGGAACTGGAAGACTGTTTCACATGGAGGTAAAAGTTCAATTTGCCCTGTTGAAGGGAGGAGCTCCCAGGCTAGAAATAATTTGGGTCTGGTCCACTGGCTCTGAAGCAGTGAGGTACTGCCCCATGAGCTTTGTGACCATCAGCACTGCCTTTGGAATCATGCAGCAGCTCCTGAGCCAGCCAAGCAAAGGCAAGGACAGGGCTCTGCCTCAACTCAGCAGGCAATCTGAAAGCAGCTTTTGCACACCAGCAGTATGGTAATTTTGGGAACAAAATGTACACATTCTCTCTCTCTCTCTCTCCATATATCCCCACTCACAGCCCTGACTGCAGCCACAGCCAGAAAGTCAGGTCTTGTAGTAAAAAAAATAGGAGATTATTAAGCATTCCCTCACTCACTTTGCTAATGGCTCCCTAGTCCCCTCTCATTTTTGGCTGCCCCAAACCATCAGGGAGAGTAATGGAAAGGATATGACACATTCCTGTGCTCCATCATGCCTCCTCACACCAAACAGACAAGGAACATCTGCAGGACAGACAAGCAGCTGTCTGGCTCCCTTCAGCACCATGGGGGTCTCTCTGTTCTTGCTAACAGGTGTCAGTACAGGCAGTGCACTGCAAGTGTTCTCAGTTGCACCAGGTTAGAAAGAAAAAAAATGACATTAATCCGGTGACTGGGGAAGAATGGTTTCTGCTGCCATGCTCCTGAAGCCATGAGCAGAACCTGGCACACAGGCAATTACAGAAGTGAGTTAGAGGAGATGGGAATCATCCAAGACAGACAAAACAACAGGACATAAATACACCTTATTCACAGAGAATGCTGGATAAGGCACTGATGTCTTTTTTTTTTTTTTTACTCTCAAACAGATAACCTCAATAATTACAACCATTTTTTTTGGACACTATGTAATGGAAAACCTAACCTTGCCATTTCACACTTCCCTCACTACAGACAAGCAGCTGATCTCATAACCCTCCTCCCTCTGCCACATCCACAACTACCCTCTCTGTGCTCTGCAACAACTCGTATTTCATCTGTACCCTGGGCTTCAAGGGTTTGTGACTCTGCCCACTGAGGCTTGTCAAAAAGCCACCAGCTGGAAAGGAGACTGGAATGAAATCTATGCAGCTCTGTGGCCTTCTGAGTAATTACAACTATGGCACTTAAAGCTGCTAATGTGCTAAGCATTTTCTGGCAAAGTTGGAGGGTTACTATGGTATTCTGGGAGGGGGCAGGAGCTTGAAAAGATGTCTTCCCTTGGGGAGGAGCAGAAGGAAGGAGACAAAAATGTAACAAAGCAAATTCCTCAGCAGTGTGATACTCAGCAAACTCTTCAAACTTGCCATAACAAGGGTTGCATTTCAAAGATCCAAAAACAGCTTCCCAGGACAAAAATAAACTTGTGTGTTCCTGACAGGTGGATACACAGGACTGCCTTTTGATAAATGTCTTTTGATTTCTTAGAAAAAGTAGTAGTTTCCCTTCCTCTTGCCCCTTTTCTGGCTTTGTCAAAGCAATGTCTGCTACTTTTATTCTCATGGTTTCCATCTTTTTTCAGCAGAAATCACTCTGTTCCCATATCCATTTTGTATTTAAATCAGATGAGAACTAAAGAGAAAGCCTACCAAGAAGCACCAGAGGCTTTGTTATGTGGAAAACCTCCAAGACTTCAAAGTGCTGACCAATTGCTTGTCATTCCAACTAGACTGGAAGCCCAGGCAGGTGTGGCTGAGAAGCACAGTAAGGCCTGGGGAGTCCAGCAGAGCCCCAGGAAGGCACCTCATGTGTGATGCTCCACACTGCTCATCCCATCTCCTCTTGCAAGGCCTTTTGCAACTGCTTCTTACCCACTGCTCATGCACACACTGAACTTGCTAAAAGAATGACAAATGTAAATGCTGTCAAGTGCTGTTAGGTAAACAACTTGTGGGGGAAAGCACTCAAGTATTTTTTCTGAGGTAAGACCATATAGGGATCTAGTTTTAAATAGTGGTAATAAGCTGTTCTGTGACAGAACTACAACTTAAGTTTATGCAACTCTCTAAAATGTAGAGTCAAGGAACAAACAGAAATAAAAGCACACCAAATACTATGATATTTGACATCCCTTCTACTTGTACCTGCATAGTGCTGAAAGTCATGAGAACCTCCAGAACAGAAGACATGTGGACACAAAGCCAGAGCTCGCTCAAGTTACACTAATGAGCAGGACATTTTGGTGAAGTAACACAATTTCATGCTTGCAATATTGTTATGGCCCATCTATTTGACCACAGAAAGGTAAAAGTAGATTTGTTTTATGACTCGTAGATAAAAGGAGACAAAATTAATCTTCTATGAGGAAGCTATTTTATGGTGTCAGTCTTTTTTCCCCAAGTAACAAGTGACAGGACAGGTGAAATGGCCTCAAGTTGCACCAAGTGGAGGCTTAGGTTGGATATTAGGAAAAATTTCTATACCAAAAGGGTTATCAAGCACTGGAACAGGCTGTTCAGAGAACTGGGTGAATCAGCATCCCTGAAAGTATTTAAAAGACCTGTAGACATCATGCTTAGTGACATGGTTTAGTGGTAGACTTGGTATTGTTAGGTTTACAGTTGGACTCAATGACCTTAAGGGTGTTTTCCAACCTAAATGATTCTATGACAGTCAGCATTATGTTAAAGAGATGTTTTTGACCTGAGAATATGTCAAAATATCAAAATGACACACTACTTGAGATACATATGACAAGTAGCATTGGAAATAGATGGAGCAAGCCAAAAAATCCATCTTCTTGTAAAACCAAGACCTCAGCTTTTGCTCTAAACTTAGAATGTTCTAGGCCACCTAATGGCCTCTTTGCCCTTTTTAACAGATCTTAACACAGATATTGAAAACAGACTGAATGTGTGAACTTTTACAAGTTGGGAAAACCAAGAGTAATCAGAAAGATGTCTTTTTAGCAGAGCTGCAAGGGAGCATGTGAGAAGCAGGCAGGCTCCTTCTCCAGACCTCTGTGCTCTTTCATTAATGCTACAGTAGTCCCCATCCAAAATAAAATATTATTTCTTCATACTCTTCAGCACCACTAATGAATTCTCCTTGCTGTTACTGTGGCTTACCTTCCCCTTCTGGAGGCTCTGGACCCTAGACAGGCCTAGGGGTACACACCATAAGGATGCAAAAATTTCACTACTAAAGATCTTTCAAACAAAATCTTGCTCTTGTTCTCCCAGCTGAAAGGCTGCTATAGATGGATTGCTTTGTACCATCTCCCCTATCATGCAGGTGCAGGTGCTACTTGATATGATCTACTGCAGGGCAGAGTCTCACTGAAAGCTGACACTCTGCCACTTACACAGGGGCAAATTTGCTACCAGGAAACATTACCAAGGACAAGGTGGCACTTCCTTCCCTGCAGGCATTGTGTCTCTGATCACACACTGCCTTAACCCTAGCTTTCATCACTGAAGGCTGCAGGCCAGAATATGCAGTGCAAGCCCAGTGTTACAAAGCTGGGACCCCCATTTCTGAAGGGAGGTCTGCACCAGTCCAGAAAACTTGCACACTCCCAGCCAAGGGTAAACACTGCAAACTTTCTTGGTCAGCACAGGCACCTGGTTACAATCTGCAAACACTGCCTATCTCTGTAAACCTCCCCTCCCAAGGCCTTTACTGAATAAAACCCCACGGGAGCCCCTTGAGGGAGTTATCTGCACTTTTGCTGATAGAGGAGCTAAAGGCACAGGGAGAATATGAACCACCTCCAAGCACAGGACCTGCTACATTAGCTTTAACACCTGCACTATTTTTATCAACCAGATGTGCTTTATCTCCTTCCCTACCTACTCCATGGCCACTCTGTGCTGTAGCCTCCCAATCAGTTTAAGCCAGCAATAGCTAGTACTGACTGTAAAATAAATGTCCTCCACCCTTCTCTTGCCACCGTTCCCACCCTCCCACTGCTCCCCCCCTTATGCTAGCCCAAGCCTTCACAGAAATCCATACATGACAATGACATAGAAAAAAAAAACCAAACAAAAAAACCCCTAAGTGCAGTCAGTTCTCTGGCCTGAACTACTCCATGGCTTGTACACCATGGCTTGTTGGGGTTGGGATGTATACTCAGGGACAGACAGAGGACAAGGCTGGCTGCAGCACTGGCTTAAACCACTTAACAGACCTAGGCCATCAGTCAGGAATGCCTACACATCCTTCACTGACCTAGTCTTTTCTTCCACATTTGGAAAAAGATGGAAGCAAAGAGGTTATAGGAGTTGTCTCCGTTGT
>JAOEGS010015902.1:5043-28927 GCA_025447755.1 Corythornis vintsioides | reverse complement strand
CCTTCACTGACCTAGTCTTTTCTTCCACATTTGGAAAAAGATGGAAGCAAAGAGGTTATAGGAGTTGTCTCCGTTGTATCTGAAGGATCTTCACCCTCACAAGCCATGAACTTGCTGTTTCGGTCTCATTTTACTCTGTTAACACCTTCAGAAGTTCTGCCATCCATGCTGCAAATTAAGTGTGATGATGCAGGCACTCAGAGGAGGATGAGACAGTTTTCCCAGGAACAGTCATCACTATTACTTTGCCTGCCACCTTGGGATTTCCATGAAGCCACGAAGTTACACTTCCCTGCTGGCTTTTCTCGCAGCACTGTTCCTCTACCACCTTCTACTCTCATCCTACACTACCAATCACACATAATTCTATCCACTCTGGCCAGTTTCTCTGCTAGCTATGCAAGCAAGTCATTAACATATCTTCAAGCACAAAAATAATAAAAAAGCATGGGTAGACCTCTCATTAAGAGATTAGCCTTGACACAAGTCCAAACATGTTTCCCTGCTCAGCTAGATGATATTGTGAAGGCACACCAAGCTTCCAAGGAAGAAAGAGGCAGTGAGACAGCACCAGCTGGGAGCCAGCACAGAAAACATTTCCAAATGGATAGTCAGCATGCTACTCAAGAGCCACCCTGTCAACAGGAAGCACAGTTACTCTTTTGCATTTGTCAACATAACATATCAGAAAAAAAGTGTCTCTCAAAAAGGACCATTCATAAGAAGCAGGCATAATGCTTGTGGTATTATTCATGCTGGATGCACCATAGCAGAATACGATGGAGCTTCACTCTGCTTAGAAGCAGAAATGCATCTGCTTTGACTTTTTACCCCCTCTCTCCTCCTTCACTACAGAAACACAGTATATTAAATCACAATGGTGATTAAGAAGGAAACCTTTATGAACAGTATATTCCGTTTCAGTTAATGCTGCTGCCAATGGAGACTACTTAAGTAAAACAGGACTTAAATAAAGAACTATAAAGCAAAATGCCTCTGCACATGTCCTCTAAGTGCCACCGTGGTGCATGAAGAGTCTTCTACCTCCCAATACCAAGGCCTCAATTAGAAGTTGCCACCCTTGCTGCTAGTCAAGGGGCTTCCGTAAGCATTCCCCAACCATCGCCAGTTGATGTACACTCAAGTAAAAAGACCTAGGGCTTAAGTTATTTGTTTAGTTAGTTTTTGAAGAGATATCTAAAAGGAGGAGCCAAGGGGACATTAACTTTCATCAGAGAGGCAGAGACAAGCTGAAAGAACAACTGCTTCAGCTGTGCAATTGCATCTCAGAGTATGTACATACATTGCCTTGGCCTACAGCCATCCATTGTGATGCAGATAACTACAGAGTCACAGGCTCACTTCAAGTAATTAGTTCAGCCTTTCATCAAGTTATGATATGTAAACAGTGTGTCTATAAATAAATAAATATTCCTCTCCAGTGCTCTTATTACACTTGACAACTTTCTGTGGTACATTAAAACAAACAGACAGAGCCTTTGCTTCTTCTGGATCAGCTCACACTGCATCCAACACAACCACCAAGTACGGTCAGTGATGTCAAGTATATCACTGGTAGGAGGGCAGGGGGTGTGTGTCAGAACAGGTCCCTAACTGCAAAAGCCCCACTGGCCCCAGAAATAAATCTGAATCTCCTGGGATGCTGTGTAATTATAAAATATTTCTCACCTGTACATTTACTGGTCCCCAGTATTTGCCCTCCTTGCACTGGTGTATTATGAAATACTTGGATACATATTTCAAAGGAGGGCTGTGTTGCTCTGAGTTAGTTTGAAAGCCCAGGCAATACAGAGTACTTAGCTGGGGCTTCCTGAAGGAATGCTCTGACCTCAGTGAGTCACTATTGAATCAAGGCCCAAAGTCAGTGTGAATGGAACACGGTGCAGGTGCCCAAATCAGCTGTGAGGGGAAGGTCCTGACACACCGTAACTGCTGCAGATCTTACAGAATTTATCACACCAGTCAAATGCACACCAGGGACAGACCACACTCCATGAAAACTCAGCAGTGAATTTGACCTCATGAAAACAGAAGAGAAATGTATTCCTCGGGGAAGAAGGAAGAAGGGTTGTGTGGCAATTCTGTAATACTCGCTAGGCTATGAACTCTCCTGGGAAAGCACTCACTTTCTGTTCCATCCATGAGAAAAACCTCACAGCAGCACCAGGCCTCTCTGCAGTGGGGTAGGAAGGCTGCAGGCTCTTGTAACAAGGTCTTCAGTGAAAGGAACATGACCAATGTCAAAGCCACATTCTTATCAGAATGTTTTTAACCTCCCTTTAACACAGGGAATACTGAAGGTCACTGTAGGGAAGACACAAGAGAAAAAAAAAAAAAAAAAGCCAGCAAAGCTAATGCTTCTGTGTTTGCTTACCCTGCTCTTCTGACTGCTCCCTGCTTAGATTGGGATCACAATATTTTTTACGCCTTTCATACGGAACAGATGAGGAAAAAGTATATGAAAAATAGATCATTAAAAAGACAAGTATAAGGCAAATCTACTGTCAGTCTCCTACTGAATTTGAGTTTCATGCTGGTAGTCCCTTTAATTCCTCCAATTCAGAGTACTTTTCCATCT
Source organism: Corythornis vintsioides (assembly GCA_025447755.1). Lineage (NCBI taxonomy): Eukaryota > Metazoa > Chordata > Aves > Coraciiformes > Alcedinidae > Corythornis > Corythornis vintsioides. Next base: position 26,328 of record JAOEGS010015902.1, on the reverse strand, counting down.
TCCTCCTCCAAAACTTGTACAGCCAGAAACAGACAACATGTTTCCATGTTGTAACCATCCTTATAAATATTTCATAATGTACATATACTCTAACTTGAATAAGCCCTACACAGAAAATCCATACCTAAATTTTAGTCTGTAGAAATCTCTGAGAACTAAGATCAACAGTCTCCTCTCAAACACACCTATTTGGGGTAGGCACAAAAAGCTGGCTAATTATTTTGGGAATAATTCACTGCTTTAGGAAGTTTTATTACAGCTCTCTCTAGCCAACCACCTTGGAATCTCGCTAGCAAATTGGTTCAGTTGCAATTTGGACACAAACTGCCTGGTCTGGCACAACTGAGCTTAGATTCCACTTGAGCACTGTGGGACAACAGAAAGGTCTGCCTTCCCGGCAGGCTCGCTGTCTCACAACAGCACTTGCACTCTCTTTTGGCTTTTCTGCTCCTTTTTGCAAGCTGGAACGTGAAAGCAATAGAGGAGGAAATTTTTACTTTTCAGAAAGTTGTCATTCAAAAGGGTTCCATTTTATTAAAGGCTCAGGTTGCTTCTTATTAAATCTGAATTTCTTTGTAGTATTCCTGCCAAGGGTTCTCCTGATGTAGAATCCAATAATGGCAATTTACACAACAGCCTCTGGACATAACTTTTGTTCTTTACACCAATGGGACGAATAAGGAGTGAATGGGCAATTATGCTCTAGATGCTACCAGTTGATGCAGGTCTGTCTATACCTTGAGCATTATATTTTCTCTACAAGGTCCCTAAGTGACTATGAAGATCCATCAACAAAAATGTTACTGGCAAGTAACAGCATCCTTGTGAAGTACAAATAGCCCCAGTTCTGAGGCATTTAGATCTGTAGTGAAGATTAACAAAATTAGTGGGTATCAGCCACGTTTGGAAATAAAGGGGGGATGCACACCAGAGTAATAGTCTGAGAGAAGTTCATGAAACTTGCATCCTCACAGAGTGTTTTGGGAGTCAAAATACAGTCAAGAGGGAGCAGATGATGGTCCCGTGATTGCCTGTACCACAACAACTCTAAATCTTCAGGACTGCATGTGCCAAGAACTTTGCTGAGGAGCACATTACCTAAAGGGATTGTACCAATTTCTGCTGTGCACAGAAGTCCTCGTCTAGCTTCATCTGGAATAGTTACAGTACATCCATCTTAGAGGCTATTGCCCCAGTTTTGTTGAAGGAAGTTCCTAATTTGCATCAAGGAAAAAAAACCCTGGGTTTAAATTGGTCAGAACTAAACTAACTGATTTCACCTGAAAAGAAAGCAGTTGCACACAAACTGCTCTGCCAAGAGACTGGCAGTAATTTCTGGAAGTAAGGAATTCACAAGCAGCTTGTAATTGCAATATCACTCACCAAGTCTACTTAGATAGCACTAGTCCACTGCTAGACTAACATGATGAAAACACGTGTTAATTCAATGTTTTCCTATATGGCTTTGTTTTACTGTAGATAAGTAAGATATTGAATTACCTTAAAAAACCTGCTTACCAAATTACTTTCTAACTGAAAGAATAAGAAGTATCCCATTATCTTGAATATTCAAGACCTAGTATTAGTGTAGATGAGCAGGATAGTCTGTGGTAAAGTTTCCATTCCTGCTGACAACATTGGACAGGGCCCATCAGGAACAAGATTTAAGTGAACAGATCTGGAAATCCAGTAGCAAGAACTAGCTTGAGCTAAATCTTTTTAAAAGGTGAGAGAAAAAAGCCTACATGGCTACTATAAGCCTGAAATAAAGTGTGTTATGTCATTTATCCTAATGAAGGCCTTGCTGCTGATGGATAAAGTGTTTACAGGAGATTCTAATTATATATCTTTGCTCCATTACTTGCTTTCTAGAGACAAAATATATTTCTACTGTAATTCAGGTGAATTCAGAGTTATACCAAAAATTAACTTTTTAGTTAAATATTGTTTGGAGAAAATATCATGTTATAGGAACAAAGAAAGATTGCACACAGTACAACTGTTATCTTCTCTAGCAGGAAAACAACTCAGATCTTTTTTTTTTCAGTTGAAGCGGCAGCTGACCTTCGGCAGAAAATCAAGGTACATGTTAAGACTTCAGCACTTGTTTTGCAGAGTATTAGGGTTTTTGTTCTTGCATTAGCTAAAACTATGAGCTGAAAACATTGTAACAGGGGTATGTACTTGAGAACATCAATTCTTGCCTCTTGCAAAAAACCAAGGCACCTGCTTATAAGAGTTAAATGAACGGACTACTGACTGTTCAGAAGCGACTGAAACAATAAGCAAGCCTCTATTTTGCTGGAATTCCCACAATACCCATTCTTATCCTTCACTCAGACATGTTCTGGAGCTTGTGAGTGGCTCTCACTAAAACTCTTCTCTCCGAGGCAGCGGGACGTCCCTGGTGTAATTTTTTTACTGAGCCCTGCAATAGCTTTGTTCCAGTGGAGATGCTATGGACTGGGAGTTTCTCAAGCACACGTGGAGCGATATTTGGAGACACATGAATTCCCAGTCAGCCAGCCAGTGCCTTCACTAGTGCCCTCAGAGAACAGTGTGCAGCAGAGTGCCTCTCAGCTACAGATCCCCCACCACAATTTCCCCTCCCCACTATTCTCATGAGCTTCTTTATGCTTACAAGAGATGTTCTCAGAGTCCTGTCTGAAACCGCTTCCCACCAGCACTTCTTGGGCTACAGGACACTAAGAAAGGTCTAAGAATTGATGAACAGAAGGTTTTGACTTGGAGAGATTTGTCTGGGAGGGAGATGGAGGAAGATCTCTATCACAAAAAAAGACAGGATAGGAGGAATAATTGCAAAACCAGATGATTGATTGGACTCACCCAGATATGCTCCTTCATTTGCCTCAGCAGAAGATGAGGAATTAGTCCATTACAAAGTAGAATCCTTAAGAAATGCAAGACACTCGCCCAAGGGTTAACATGTAAACATAAAGCAATTTGTTTAAATACATAAAATTTCTTTGTCCAGCTTTGTGCTGTGCCCTGTCATTCAGGAAAGCCAGATTAGATTCCTGTCCCAGGGTTTTTTTTCTGTTGAGGTTATTTTTGCTCCCTGGAGTGACAGGCTAATTAAGAAGTGACAGAGACTGTCTCAAAAGAGTCCTGTTCAAATATCAAAGAAACAGATGCAACAAGACAGAAAGACCTTCACTGCTCGCTGATGCTCAGAGCAGCTCTCTCCCAGTGCACCATGCCACCACTGGCTTGTCACATGACATGAAAGAGACTCTGTGTTTCTTTTATCACCTCTCTAAACTAAGAGAATTGTGCAAGTTGTAGGAATGAAGCTGGTGAAATCTCAGAGCAAGAGGAGAATCAGATCTTCAGCGTTTTAAAGTGAACCTTACACAGAAACAGAAAAAGAGGTGGGGGGAGGGTAAGTAATTTCAATCATATCTAAGAGGAATGTTGCCTTTCTTTAGCCAGTGACCAGTAAGAATAAACTTAGCTTCTGATATCTGCAAAATAAAGTCGAATCCATTGTGTCATTGCCATCAGGCAGCGTCAGAGTTTGATGTAACTGGAATATATCGCTCTGTATCTCACAAAGGCCAGAGGCCACTTACTAATGAACAAGGGGGTGAGCAGCAAGGTCATGCAGCTCCCCAGAAAGAGCCTGCTTCACTCCCCCACCTCCAGTCTCAGCTCCAGCTCCGCCTGTTTCATTTCAGACATAATCACCACTCAGGATAGCATTAGGACTGCCTGGACCAAGCCCAATGCCCTCTACAAAACAATGGCTACTTTAAAACATGATGTCACTTGGGCAGCTTAAGCCTTTTAAGGACTCACCTGAGGGGCTGAAGACTCTACCAAGGCTATTTCTATGTGTGTATTGTCAAAAGGAAACTACATCACCCCATGCAAAGAATGTTAAGGTTTTATACCTCTCAGCCCAGCAGTACGGAGCTGAGGAGCAAAATGCTCCTCCACAGGCTTCTGTCCTGCCCCTCACTGTGGCCACTGCACGTCCCATCACACAGTGAAGGTAGACTTTCCACTCAGAGCCTCACCACTGCTCAGAGGTTTCCTGTTTGGTAGTATGAAAAGGTGGGTTATTTTTATTTGCTAACATTGCTTAAACGGGGTACAGTTTTCAGCAGACTGTATTTTCTTGAGTTACTCCGTTTGCACAATGCCATAGGTGGGCATGCCACATTAAGGAGAAAAGAAATAGAAAGTGTCTGATGTGAGGAATTTACAATCTAAATTAAGCATAGCACAGCAAGGGTGACAAAAAACAGCAGCACATGACACATACCACAACAGTGAGAGCTCACAGGATCTGCTCAGTGGGTGTAATGAATTTAATGATTCTTTTTCTCATGTCACTTCATTCCCCACTTCCCCCCCATTCATAATATTCAAATTGGTAGGCAGTGAACTCAGCCTTCATCTCAGTGAGGCAAATGGCAACATTTCAAATGACTTCAGTAGAGTCAGGATCTGGCTTCATATCTGGCACAAAAGGCAAGGGTGGAGAACAGCAAAAGAAGGCTGGCCTAAAAGATTTTGTGAGTGGTTTGGAGGAAAGCTGAGGAGCTCAATGCACACGGTCAGGGAGACATCATCACAGGATACACTAAAATGCACAGAGACATTTATGGCAGGAGAATGCTGGAACAACACAGCAAGCTGAATTAGGAGAGAAGCCAGCACAAGAAATAAAGCAATCAGATACATGAGGTGAAACTCCATTCCTGATTTCACCAATATAAACCCACTGACTTAACTGTGAAGAGGAAAGAATGAGGTTGAAAAGAACCAGAAAGGTCTGGAGAAAGCAATGCAGTGCACTGAAGACAGGAATCAGCTAAGGAGACCAGGAAACATCACAGGGAATCTGAGAGGTGTTGGCAGGATGTGCTCATGGGCCACTGGAGAGAGGAAGATGTTATTTCAGCAATCACCTTGTTGTATAATGCAAAAGAGGGGGAGGCCCAAAGGATGAGAAAAGAGGAGCTGAAGAAGGGGCTAATTTAAAATGTCAATTAGCAGTGCTTCAGCATCTAAACTGAAACCAAAAACAATAGAATGACCTTTGGTACATGTAAAGAGTCAGCATTTCTGCTTGAAATAGAAAAAGTTAATACCATCAAGATAGGAGAATGCTTACAAAGGTAAACATGTGGTGGGTGGGTGTCTGTGAGAATGTAAAATAATATTACTAACAACAATAATGAAAAACAATATTCCCCGAGCTGCAGGGAGTTTCAGACCAAAGATCTTTGGGACAGGTTAGAAGGGGAGGGGGAAGAGAACAGCAAAAAGAAATATAATCCTAATAGGACCTTAAAAGTCATAAACAAAAGACAATAATCAACTGTGTGTTCTCTTCTTAAAAAAGACCACAGGGAGTTTCCATGATACAGTAGAGGCATCTGGGAAGAGACCTCAGCTGCATCAAGAGCCACTATGGGAATTAGCACCATCTGCTCCACAGAGTGGAGGAGGAGGGGGAAGGGATGGGCAACATGCACTGAGACCTGGTAACAAACTGCATCTCTACCATGCAAAATGTCTCACAGAAGGTCAGCAGCACCACACTGTAAAACAAACAAACAAACAAAAACAACACAGCAACAAAAATCAAGCAAGCAAAGGATCTGCTCCAAGAAAGAGCACCAGTCTAATAGAAATAAATACTAAAAGTGAAATAAAATATATGTGGTGGTGGTAGGGAATGAAGGAGGAGAGCAATCCCATTTGTTTCCTAGTGTATACTGGCATACTTCCAGTAAAGTCCGTAAGGTCAACAAGATTTACAATAGTTATGAGAATCTGGTCCAATGAGTTAATTTTCTTGCATTGCTGCATTATGAATTTGGCAGATCAAGTTCCTGGGAAGGGTCTTGTCACCATTACTTTATTTGGAATCATCAGTGCTAGTGCAGAGGTTCCCCAGTGAATGCAGACATCATGTTTACACCAGAAAAGGAGAACCCATAGAGATCACTTTTTGTCGAAAGGAAAGAACACAACTCTCTGCACACACGGTCAAATGTTATCAGTTTCACTTAGCTGAACAGTTCCAGGATTAGTGATGAGAATGAGGCACCCCAAAATACTAGTCTTGCTCAACTCAGCAGTCTCAGCAACTTCATCCTTACTCTGGATGTTACATATCCACAAAGAGCAGAAAGCTGCTGAGGACAGTTAGTGTGCTGGGTGCTGGGCTCCCAGCTGCCACACAGGAGAGGTGGCATTCTGCACCATCAGGCATGGGACAGACAGGCATTGTTGTGTGCTATTTCAAATGGCTGTGGTGTGTTAGGATGGTTACCACCTCCAGATAGACCATGGGAAAGAAGCATGAAGTTAGAAGCCTGCAGAAGGAGCTGCTCCTCACTTTTGTCCTCTGAAAATCTTGTGTAAGTGTGGAGTTAAAATACACATCTTTTCCATCTGTCTCAGGAAGCACAAGAGCCTGCAGAGACTTAGCATACATTATGTGAAAGACCTAGGAAGTGTCCAATGTCAGGAAGAACTTTGCAAAACATGCAACTGCACAAAATACCAGTCTAGTCAATCGTCAAACGAGAGAAACTAAATACTCATTTTAGCTAGAATTTAGTTTCAAGAGAAGGCCACACAGGTTGGATCAAGCAGCACTTATAAACTCCTGAGCATGCACCCCAGCTGCAGGGTGCATGAAGCCCAGACTGGAATTTTCCAGCAGGGGGGAACCGTTAAGCCACTGATTTCCCACTTTAAGCTCTGCCACTTATTTAACTGGATTTGTGATCTTCATCTTTTTTCTTCATTAGGAAACCAGTATTCCAAGGCAAAACTCTATACTAAGCATTTACACTATTAACACGTTACCAGATTAAGGTAAACTCTTATGTTCCACTCACCACTTCAGTTGAACAGTTAATGGCCTAGAAAACCACACATTTTCATGAAGGTTTTCCTTCACACTTGAGCTCTGCATGGATCTACTAACTGAGGGTAAAACTGCATCACTCTTTCCAATGCAGACAGCACCACTGCTTTTCCAAAGCAGACTGCACACTTCTTCACTACAAAATATACTCAGACCAAACAATTTTGTAAGTTGAATAAATAAAAGTACATACAAGCGAGGGGCCTTGATGCATCATCTTTACATGTCTCTTCTTCATTATGAACTGGAAAGCTGCAGGTGGATCTATCCAATCCTATGTACATGGCTTGGCCTTTAAAATTCTCAATGGAACTATTGTTGAGAGTCTGCAGAAGAGGTGAAGGAGACAACGTGGTCCTTCAAACATGGCCAAAGGAGCACCCTGAACCATAACAGGTTGCTACAGAGCGAGCTGCAGCACTCAGGGATAGCAGCAGGAAGACTGCTGGAACTGGTGCAGCTGCTGTGCTAGTCAAAGTGTCTACATAGGGATTCCTCCCGTGGCCACTGACAGTGTTCTGAAGATCAAGTTTTCTCTCTGGTATTAAAACACCTATGCTCTGAAGGGAATAAAACAAAATGTAAACACAAGATGGGCCTAAATCAGCCAAGGGATCTACAGAACAGTTCACATGCCAACAAAGTCCTAATGCTACAAAAAGAGCAAAGAAGGGAAGGCCCTCGGGCACAGTCAGGAAATTGAAGCATACCAACTGCTTTTCTCCTGCTACTTCATACCTCACACAAAACAAAGGATTGCAACGTAATAAACAGAGATTACACTGGTTATTTAACTAACCAGAGAGCAAAGCTCTGCAGCTCCTCACGTCTGGCTTACTCTGAAACACTTCAGAAGCAGTTTTGAAAACATGCTAAACCTAAAGAACTGCCAGAAAAGAAACTTAAGCCCTTCCCCAGTTTTGGAGGCTGGCCCAAAAGAGGGGTGGACTTCAGGGGAGAGAACCCAAGCACTTCTAAAGGAGCAGGATTTCAGCACTCACTTTAGCCCCAGCAAACTGAGAACTATTTGCTGGTTATCAGCACAGTGCAAGCATAAAGGAGAGAAACAGGATGTGGCAAAACGACCAGAATCATTTACATTTCATTCCGAATAAGACTCTGCCAGCCTCCGTGCCCTATATGGAACATTTCCCCTGCAGGTGCAAGAAGCTTCTGTAGGATTTGCTCTTGCATGTAGTATCCCACAGACTAATATTTTAACAGATCCAACAGTTGATTCTTTTTTGTTTGTTTGTTTTTGACTGGTTTTTTTCTGGTGTGAGGGCCAGGGAGGAGAGCAGGATGAGAAGGTGGAGAAAAGGACAGGTGAGCTGCAGGACTGAGAGGGGTTCTTTCCCTCTCCAAGCCATGTACAGTAACTTAACAAACTACCTGGTCAAACCATAAACAAGTTAAAGTAAGAGTTTGAGGGAAAAAGACATGAGGCATTTCACAAGGGAATAGTCTCTTGTCAGGCAGGGATGGGAGAATTGATTTTCATGACAGGAGATAAAACACAGCAGATAAAACAGGCTACTGTTTGATCTGCCTGACAGAAAACACCAGCTGAAATGGTGACCTAGCTGCAGGAGCAGGGGCCAGGCCAGGAGGACAGCAGCCAGGCAGGTACCATTCCAACAGCACGCTTGTGCTTGAGAACCTTCTCAGCAAGAAAATTATATTAATCATTTGTGTTTAGATACAAATATAAAAAAGGGAAAGAACTGTCTTTCATGTCCACACTCTGTTCTTCCTTCCTGTCCTGCCAAGCACACAGAAAAGCTTTACTTCCATTACTACTTGAAAGCTTCAAGGAGCCCAGACCCTGTGGTGAAGATGTAACTGATTTGTTAATTCATGAATTATTTAGCTGAATATGGTTGTTCTTTGTCCTGCTGTGGTCTCCCTGTGACTGAATCTCTGTCCCTAATACAATCTTCAATCTAGTCTTCATTCAGTTGGGTTTGGAAGTAGGCCTGACACAAATGTCAGGAAAACACCACATGAAATAATGCCCCCAATCTTCTTTTCAAGGTCTCAGAATGAAAGAAATTAAAACTACATGGGAAAACAAGAGAAGGAAGAAGCTGCCTTACTAAAAGACTCCACCTTCAGCCACACCTTTTGTGTGTTTGTACTTCTTGTCTTCCCATCCGAGATCAGCAATTCCACTGAACTGAATCAAAGTCCACACTCCCCTACCAAACGTACAGTGAAACTACAGCCACCAGAAGTCAGCTTTGCCTTTTCAGCACAGCTCTTCATGACAGTGCCCTGCTCTCCCATGGCAGAGGTGTCTCAGCGTAGTTTCCTGCAGACATGCAGGCACATCACTAGAAACACTATTGGAATCACATCCCTTGGAGAGAAGCCACAGGCATAAAAGGGTTGTGAAGCACAAAATACCTTCTCATTCATTTGAATGAAGGCTCCCTTGATCTTTTTAATGCAAGATGAGGGAGTCTTGTAAGATCTTGCCTGTAAACATGCTGTAGATAAAGGAAAAAACCTGCAACCACCAAAATACAAGTACTTATTTTCTTCATCACTCCCTCCTTGCCTAAATTTAATATCTCGGTAAATGTCAACTTCCACTGGAGCAAGTAATTTAACATTACCAGAAGACTTCTCCACCTTCCAAATCTAAGAACTCCTTTCTGAATCTGCTACCAGTCAGGTGCCCTCAGCAGCCTGGGCACCTAAGTCAATCATGAGCATACAAGCACACACAGAGAAGCAATCTCAGGTAATCATGATGCACACGTTAATTGCCAATTGTCTCTCCAGAGGCCCTTTTAAGGCTTTTTACAAGTCTGCATCAACTAACCCCTAAACACTCCTTCAGTGCATGTGAGGTTTATTGCTCTCCTTATATAGAAAATGAAACTGAGTTGCTGAATAGTTAAACAACCTGTCCAAGGACACTAAGGATGCAGGAAACACAAGTTGGGTGTTCTGACTCATTATACCTGATATCTAACTACTAGGCATGCTTCTCAGGCTAGTTTCTCCAGGCAGTTTACTAGTTCATTAACATTTTCCAGAAACACATCATCTGAATTTCAGCCAAAAAGGTTTTCCTGCCCAACTTGACTAGATAGAGAAGAGGAAGGAGCTTCTTCTTTTCTATACTTACATCTCAGCCTCAGTTTTCCTGTCCTAATGGTATTATCCAGCCCAAAGAAAAAAACAAAACAAAAAAAGAGGCATGTTGCTAAGCTTTTTGGAGCTTCAACCTATCAAAGGGGAGGTGTCTTCTTACAGCTCCAGGTGCCCAGTGGTAAGTGAAGAGTCTCATGCTATCTACCTTTACTAGGTGTCAGGTGAGAGGGGCAGAGGATCTGTTTCAGTTTTAGAGCCTTACTTTCACAGCACATGGGAACAGTTAGGCAACATGTTCAAAAAGGTGACACCCAGAGGGATAGAGAAGGCTAAAGTTTAGCATCGTGAGGACTTTATATAAAGTTCTTTTCAGATTAGGAGCTCCAGGCAAAAGTCATCATCTTTGCATTGCTACCTACAGTGTATTCAGCTCAACTATTATTACTCTGTAGCTGTACCTTTCTTTTTCTGGCATTTTTTCTTTCTTTTAATTTTTCTCCATACAGTGCTGTTTTTCCAAGGATAACTGCTTCAAACACAAGCCTTGGCACTTTAGTATACATGATCAAAAATGAAAACCCACAGCATCCTATTCCACACAAAACCTACTGCTTCCAGCACTTGCTCGAAATATCTCTATTTACACAGGATTGAGCCAACACATTAACAAAAGCAGCACCTACAATCTGAGCACAGAAAATCTAACAAAGTTAAACATACTGCATGTGTTCTTCTTTCTAAGGAAAGGCTGTTAAGTGATTAACATTAGTCTGCTCCCAAAATGTAAGATTTGCAAAAAGTATTTTTCCCTTTAAATCTCTCTCCAGAGAGTATTATAAATTCCCCAGAGCAAACACCTGTGGCCAAGACAGACTTCATTTACCCTAGTAAAAAACACAGTTTAGGAATTATTTCTTGAAAACGTGTATGTTGTATACCACAAACAGTGATTACTGGAGGTAACCATGAGTTGTAAGTGAACACTGTTGTGCTCCACCCAGAGAAAGGAGTGGTGATGACTTCACTCCACCTCTTCTCACAACCATGAACTGTAAAAGAGAGTCACCCCAAGGTAATGCTCCTGGTGGGTAGGAGAGAGAAGGGGAGAAGAATGGGCTACAACCCTTTAATGTTAGCAGGAATTATGTGTACCATCTGAAAGAGATTATAGCAGTGAAAGCACAAGACTATCACCAAGCCTTTCCATCAAGCTCTTGCATTATTTGTGTACCTCCTTTACAGCAGAAGAGACTCAGAAACTTTTCAGAGATGGGGAGCATTTTACTTTACTATCCCTGCTGTCATGTTTGTTCCATTCAGATTCCTTTTCCACAGCCTTCTGGAAATTCCATATGAACACTGACTTGCAGCACAGGAGGTGAAATACTGCATAATTATCCACAGTTCATTCCAGCTGTAAGAGGCTTCCAAAGGTTTCCAGTTGAACTATCTGTTCAAACCAAGGTCAGCTGTGAGGTCAGAACAGGTTTCTCAGAGCTTTGTCCAGTTTGGTTGAAAATCATAAAGGATAGAGGTTGGACAACATCTCTGGACAGCCTCTTGCTGCTTGACTATCCTCAGGGTAAAAAAGCTCTTCCTTATACACATTTGGCATCTCTTCTTTCAACTTACTGTCTCTCATCCTCCCATCATGCAGCACTGCAAAGAGCCTGGCTCCATCTTCTTGATGACCTCTCTGTAAGTATTGGAAGGCTGCTGTAAGGTACCTGTCTCTTCCCCAGCCTGAACTTACTCAGTTCCCAGCTGCTCCTCACAGAAGGGATTAATCTCTTCAGTCTAACAACATTAGACTGATTTCTCAGAACATTAAAAAAAAATTGTTTTAATTTCTTCTCGTGATCAACATTGTTAGGTAAAAGACACTGAAGAGATTAACATCAAAAACAATATCACCTTTCAAACTATAGTAAACTCTTTTATTTCCTAGACTGCAAGTGAGGGGGGAGCACAGGGTCTGATGGAATGATGCAAGCAGCTGAATGCATCATAACCCAGTATGGGTCTTAACAAGCTCTGTCTCCAAGATGACTGGCAGTCATGGGAACTGCAATATACATACAAGATTACATATATAATATCTATATAGAGGCATGTGTTGTCATGCTTAACACAAGCATGAGGGTCAGCAACTCCTAAACGTTGCTTACAGCTTTCTAAAGTCCCAAGCCTGTCACTTGAACTCTGTTTCAATTCCCTAAAGAAAAAAAAAAAAAGGAATAACACCACTTGCCCATCACAGTAATTTCCAGTACTAGTACAGTGCTTTGAAGAGATGAACTGCTACTCTGAACACCTTAATTCAAGACATAAAGAGTGGACTATAAGATGTATAACTATACTTTTTTTTTTTTTACTCTTTGTGCCCTACACACAGAGTCACACAGCAGTGATTAACCATGCAAAATCCTGCCCAACATGCACTGGATTCAAGATAAAGCCTGGCAAGTCTCTTCAGGGGCTACACAAAAGTCCTCAGCACAGTTCTGGAAACCAGAGCTGCTTCCATGAAACTACTCTCCCACCCACAGCTCCAGTGCATGCAGTGAAACTCCCAGTAGTATTTAAGCAGCAACTGCAAAGATCTGTGCTTCCTTAACACTAAGTCTGTAATGAACAGAAGCAGATATAGGGCAGGCTGTGGCTGCTTTCCTAAGGAGGTGTGTTAGAATAGTGGCAGCAGAAGAGAGAGTCTCTGAAGCCCATCACACAGGATGGAGAGGTGTCCTACTGCAGAACTGCCCTGGCCTTCAGCACCATGTCCAGGACCATTTTGAAGCCCTGTCCTGGACAGGGGACAAAACCAAGCAGGGCAGTACAGTCATCCACCAGATTTCTCCAAGCAATTACACAGCACCTTCTTGTATGTATTTTTTGCACACTATAGACAAGCACCCTTCCAAACCCTAACTGAAGGGGATTCCTTAGGAGCACTACAATACTGGTTGCAAATGCTGACCTTCTAGAAAACCTCTGACATTGAACTGCTTTTCTTCTTCCCCCTGAGGATGAATAGCATGATGCCTACACTTCACCTTTATGCACTTGTGAGTCATGGACTGGGCTTTTGTATCCCTTTGTCTCCTATCTATGATGTGACAAGAAAGGATATGTTTACCTTGTATGTGCTACTCACTGCTGCAAAAATGAGTGCAAGGGTGAAAAAGTCATTTAGGACAACATAAAAGAGTTGATTCTTAAGCCAATATTTTACATACCAACAGAGTCCAAGGCCCATCTCACCTCTCTTGGCATACCTTGTGCTGTTGTTAACACCTGGTCAAGATGTGGCAGGTTTCAAACTGAAGTATTTAACATGCTCTCTTGGTTAGAAAACCACTGTATCAGGAAAACAACAGGGGCTGAAACTCACTTGCTAAGTCCTCATTTATACTGATCAATGAAAAAAAAAAGAAAAGGAAAAATAGGGAATAACTATTCTATTACTCTCCTATCAGTGCAGAAGTGCAGATAGATTGATGGTAAGGGTGGAGAGCTGTTGTTGGGCATTTATGACAGGTCACACAGAGTCTGCAGAAACTTTAGGAAAAAGTATGACTGAGAGGAGGATGGAAGGAGAAGAGGTGGTCAGGTCAGCTTAGCTGCTCACAGGCAGGCAGGCCCTGAGGTAGTTACTCTCACAGGCTTTCCCCTCAGGACCTGCTTGCCAAATTCACTGTGCACAGAATCCATTCTGTACCCATGAGCAAAATAATGGCATTACATTTCTCATTCCCTACAGATTCCCAAGAGAAGGAAGTGGGAGTGGGAATGGCACCGAAGAGGGAATCTGTTGAAGTAAACAGCACCTCTGAAGACAGCATACACTGTCTTTTTAGCCTAAGCACTTGGGCTCTCATGGTAAAGCTTTCACTGAAGACACTAAAAATCCAGCTTCAGAAACTGTTTTCCAGCCTAAGATTCTGGATGAGGCAGATAACAGCTCTGATCTGGCATGACAAATCCTGCTTAGCAACCCAAGGGTTAAGTCGAAGAGCCATAGCTCTTAGATCCTCACTTCTGCTTCCTTCCAGAACAGTAAGCCCCAAGCTTCAATGTGACAGTTGTGCAGGTTTTTTTCCACGTCGCAATGCACTGGTGCAGAGCTATCCCTGACCCTGTCTCCTGCCCTTTCCAGCAAGGCTGCCACTGCATTTCCTGCCCCTGTGCTTCACCAGAAGAGTAGGAAGAAAGGGGATCTCATTCCATTACCAGAGGGAGGAAAAGTGATCACATCCCCGGAGCTGTGGTACCCGTTTAGTCTTTAAAACCCCAGGTGCAGAGAAGGGTCTGTGCCTCACACCTCCCCTCAGGGACAGGAACACAAGTAGCACCAGCTTTGCCACCCACTGCTGAAGTTGTGTTTTACTCCCCTTTGCCCTGAGTGCCCTCCCACTGTCCCCACTGCAACCCTTCCCAAACTCTCCCCTGCCCCTTGTTCACATCATGCCTGGCAAGGAGGCCTTGCAGTTGTTATTCTAGACTGAGCCTGAGCATCCAAAATCCCAGCGTTAGGCCCAAGGGTACCAGAGCAGAGCCCAGGAGCTGTGCTCTCCAGGGAACACTGTGAATAGCTAATGGCTCTAGTGCTTTTCATTTGCTAACATATGCCCATCCTGCAATGTCACGGGGATCAGGACCAGTGGTAACTGCCAGCTGCAATTTCTCTGGGTCAGAAACTGCTCAATTAGTGCAATGACATCACAGTCTAGTGTGAGCTACCTGGAATACAGATTTCTAGCTAATAGTAATTGTTAAATTAATCAATTAAAGGAAAAGCCTTTACTTTGTATTACACTTTTTTTTTTTTTTTACTCAAAACATGGCTGTAACTTGCACACCAGTGGCTCAGAGTGTAAGTGGAAATGAGTTTCAGGGTGAATAGTGTGAATGAGATAAAACTTACAGGGTGAGTGTTGTGCTAAATGCAGGCAGCTGCTTATTGCTTTACTTTGAGATGGGTGGAGTTTATTGGGAGAAAAGAATGCATTTAGAAACTCCAGTGAACACCACCCAGTATAGTGTGTGGGCTTCACATGACTCAGGATGGCTCTACAGGTCATGCTTACTGACAGTCCTATGCTAACTGGTGGATGCCATTTCTTCTTTTACAAGCCACTCCTCACAAGCCACATGTCTTCCTAGAAGCCACCTGTAGAGGCCCTTTAAACTCATCATCAAGAGCTGGAAATACAGAGTGATAACAAGAAGCAACTGCACATCCTTTGCCTTCACATCTGCAATGGAGACTGGCATTCACATTGTGACTGACCCCATGCAAAACAGGACTGTTCCACATAAGAGCACTAACCAAATATGTTAACAGAAGGTGCCAATTTCTTTTGCTGTAGCAATGTTCTCCACAGGAACCTCACAGTCCCAGCTATTTCATTTGAAAAGTGTCTGGAAGTTTCTTAGTGACACCTGAAGGAGATTTGCACAACCACCTGGGTCTTCTCCCACACTTCCTGACCCATAACAGCTTTGAGGCAGAGGACTATGCAACCCCAGTACTTAAAACCCAGTAGTAAAGGCAAGAATGAAGGTCGTCTTGGTCATGCTGACCAAGTTTGTGGTTTATCTCCAAAGAGTCTCAAAAGTGGGATGTCTAAGACCTTGAAGCACTGGTACATAAAAGAAGTATGTCAGACCTTCCATCTGACTGGAGAAAGTTGTATCAATACCAAGGTAGTGCATTGAAAAAGATGTTTTGGGGGTTTTTTTTTTATGTCTTTTACCCAACATGTGCAGTATCCTGGATCAAGTGTGAGATGCCTGATTGAGTGCTTAATACACAACTGTTAATCATTCTGCTGATCTACGGCAGCAGCCACTCCTGTGTAGACAGATTTCCCTTGGAGGAGCCCCCTGTGGGAACACAGCAGATTAGAAAGCCTCCTCTCCTAGAAAAGGGAGCAAAACTGGGCTTGTGAGTGGGGAAAGATAGAAGGCAGAACTAAAATACCTATATACCCTCCAACTATATCAGAGCAGAGTAATGAGCACAGCAACCACATGCAATAGTAACAAGAGCCAGGAATCAAACCACTTCCCAGAAATTCAGAAATCAGATTCCACTCACCCCTCCTGACAGATTTTAGTCAGCCCAAAGGCAGGAATAATCCATTCCATCTTTACATCACGTGTAGAGAAGGTTAAGAACAGAATACTTTATGCATGGCTACATACATCCCTGCTGAAGCCTGATTTAAGTAAGTAGCAGTGCCTGTGACACAACATCTGGGCACCAAGAATTTTTTCCATGTCTCCCTGAAATTTCCTAACATCTAGCTGAGCAGCAAATGGCAAGGCAAGTTCTGAGGCCTCTAATACATGTAAGTTTGAACAAGAGCAACTCTTTGTCTTCTCATCAGGATTCAGGTATGTTACTGCACAGCATGAGGAGAAGACAGCCACATTATGTGCAAGTGCCATCAGCCACCTTTCATTATAAATAATAACTTATGAGACACGTCTACAAGTGGCCACAGGAGCAGAAAGAGACACATGGAAGAAAAAAGGTCACCTGTGGTTGTGAATCAGAGTCTTGACTAGAAAATTCATCCCATAGTGACCTAGTAAGAGCACAGAAAAAAAAAAAAGACATGGAGCTGATGGAGTGGGTCCAGAGCAGGGCCACAAAGTTGATCAGGGGGTTGAAACACCTCTCCTATGAGGATAGGCTGAGGGAGCTGGGCTTGTTCAGCCTGGAGAAGGATCTGTGGAGACCTTAGAGCCACCTGCCAGTACCTGAAGGGGGCCTACAGGAAGGCTGGAGAGGGGCTGTTTACAAGGGCCTCTAGTGAAAGGATGAGGGGTAATGGGTTTAAATGAGAGAAGAGTAGATTTAGACTGGATCTCAGGAAGAAGTTCTTTACCTTGAGGGTGGTGGATCAGTGGCACAGGCTCCCCAGGGAGGTGGTTGAGGCCCCATCCCTGGAGCTATTGCAGGGGAGGTTGGCCAAGGCTCTGAGCAGCTTAGTCTAGTTGAGGGTGTCCCTGCTCCCTGCAGGGGGGCTGCACTAGATGCCCTTTGGAGGCCCCTTCCAGCCCTACACATTCTATGATTCTTCCCCTTTGGAGAGGGGAGTTAACAGAGAATGTCTGTTATAGGTCTAGGACTGCCCTGACCCTAAACCATGACACAAGGAATAACTAAGGAATATAAAACCAACTAATTCAGATATCTTCAGAATTAATCTGAAGAGATAGAGTTTACTTCTTATCAAGTCTGAACCAGAAGCCTATGCACAGACATGGAAGATAGCAGATTTCCTAACTGCAATGTCCATTAAACAAATCAGCACCAAACACTTTGCATTCCTTCACAACTTTTAGCACTTATTTAGTACTTCACAACCATTAATACCCAATTGCTCTTCAAGGAGACATATAAAGGATTTCATCTATTCTTTGCATAGAGAAATAGAAGGACTATGAGGTACATGAAGTGGCTGGAAATACAGAGAAAGTCAATGGTGCAGGCAGAAACTAAACTCAAGTCTCTGCATTACCAGTCTGGATCATGCCATTTCCTCTGTACAGCAGCCAAAGCATATGTTTAATAAACAGGTTGTCTCAGGTTGTTGCAAGACCTGGGTAAACTGGCACATAGATTTCCCCCTAGGGTTGACATGAAGGAGCAAACGTTGCAAAGAAGAAAATAAAGCTCTGGTTATTCAGCCAGTAATCATAATTCCATATTGCATTTCTGGGTCTCTTATTTTGAAACTTCTCAAGGCCTTTTTTGCAACACTACTAAGTACTGTGTGACTGCCAGAGCTCTTGGAACATAAAAACAGCCATACCAGGTCAGACCAAAGGTCCATTTACCCCAGGACTCCCTGTCTCAAACTTCAGACAGTAAAGAGGTTCACAAATTATGGGCAGGATGTAGTTCTGCAGGAAATAGAGTGGCATCTCCTCTCAGCTTCTAGCAAACTGTGATTCAGGTATCTTGGTATTCAATAGACATTGAAGGATTTTCCTTCAGTGAAGTTGATGCTTTTTGAACCCAGGCAAACTTTAATGCCCCATACACCCCATTGGAAAGGGTTCCACAGATTCATTTAATACTTAGTGAAAAAGATTCCACTTGTGTTCCTTTGAAGCAGTCTCTTGATATCTCATTTCATGTCCTAACTTCTGGCTTCAAGAGAGAGAATGAACATCCATGCCCTACTTACCCCTTCAGCAGTGCTCCTGATCCCATGAACCTCTCATATGGAGTCAGAAATCTTTTTAGACTGGAAAACTCAAAACAGTTTAGTAATTCCTCATATGGAAGCTGTTGCCTTTGATCATCCCTGCTTCCTTCTCAGGACATCTTTGAGCTTATTGTGTTTTGTTCAAGACAAGGAGACTAAACTGCTCACAGTATTCAACATGCAGCAAGCCTTTGATTTCTATAGTCATAGTAATGATGTTTGTTTTCATTCCTTTTATAGTAACTCCTAACCTTCAGCCCAAGTCTCTCCCTTTCTGTTTCCTTTTCTTTCTTATTATTACCTTGTTATTATCTTCCCCCATTATTGAGAACAAATCTCATATTTTGGTAGATCTATTATAACTCAAAAACTTTTCAGTGTCAGTAAGAAGTTCTGTCCCCGTTATTGTATCTGTTAACCTTGGATCATTTTTCCCCATATGCTTTAATTTACATTTATCTAAACTAAACATAATGAACCATTTTAAGTGTCAAAGGCACTTGTGGCTCCTCTCTGATCTCTAATCTATAGTATATCCCTTCTGATGTCCTCACCAGTGTGAAATCCCACTGATTCCCCTCTCTGGGATCACGTTCTAGTGTACACACCAACTATTGCACATTGATTTTCTCCTAACCATTTGAAAGCTCCCACCTGCAAAACCGTTAAGAAGTAAAGAAAACGATAACAACCTTCCCAAAATAGGGTGTGGTTTAACTGTTACAGTAAGAACAAGGAAGAATTCAAAATGTTTTAAAATAAAATCTACTTATGTCTTCTCCAGTTGAATTCCAACCTTTCAAGAGGATGCAGCAGCCAGTCAATCCGTATTCCAGCCTTTGCCTGGCTAATAGCTACCTAAGGGAGCACCATTTCACCTGGAAAGACTTTTTTCTCCTTCCCGTTTGCCAGAGGTTTCTGACTGTTAATCCAAAACTAGCTCAAGTGTAATCCAGTAAAGACCTCCTGATCACCTTCTACTATGTAGCACTACTTACAGAGTTCACTTATGGATGCTCTTGGCCTTGTTTTTGCTCTCTTGTTTCTTTTTAAATCAAAATGCCACTATTAAACAAACCTGAGAAATTTTACAGTAAGCATCCCTCACAGATAGCAAACAATCAGAGACCATAGGGCATCCAAACCATTGCAGAGTAGCTCCAAATACCTCGCTAGAAAGATGAGCATGTCTGGATAGCACTACCCTGAAACGGCTCAGTGAAGTGAAGTGCCTAAAACAAACTTCTGTGCAGGAATGTACTGGGAAATTTGAAGGCAGTAGCTGACCTTTACCATCTTCAAGTATGGAACCACTAGGATGAACACAGCTTCTCTGACAGAGGAGGTTTTTAAGGTATCTCAAAGTGGGAAGCAGCTACCACACAGGGCTCTGGGGCACAGAGGAGCATCTTAAAGCAAAGATAATTCATCGTACAGTTGGTATTAGCATATGGATGAAACACTGCTTTCAAAGTTCAAACAGCAACTGTCAGCTGAACAAAGTTGGCACAAGGGGAGCAAATGAGTTTTGCAATTGTGCTATTTTTACTATGTAATACCAATACTGTATAAAGGAACAAATGTTGTGTATATGTTCAATGCCAAACTGAAACCATCGCTAACAGTCTCGTTATGATGTGATTAAAATGTCACCACCATTACTTGCTGAAAAAAGGATTTTTATCCCCCTCTCCAAGCAAGTGTTTTCATTACTGGAGTTTTACCATACTTGTTTGTGAGAAAGAAAGGTGAAGGAATAACCCAACTCAAATATTTGAAAGCATTTACCCGTTCTGGCTCATTGACAACTATACGCTCTCCCTGGGATTTTTAAGAGCTGCTGACGCTTCATGGAAAAAACTTTGAAAAACACAGTATTGAAAAACAATTTTGCCAATGTGTCATATTTTCTGTCATCCCTTTCCTTGCTTCTCACCAATAAAATAATCTACGTGAAAACAGAACCTTGATTCTTTAGGTAGACAAAATTTGGATTCGAGCACTGCCGAAGCATGTGTGTGCCTGGATCTTGTCCATTAAACACATTTAAATTCAGATTCAGGTTCAATCTTTGAATGTCACAATAAGTGCTGAGATACAGCATTTTATTCTGACCCATCCTCAGGTCAGAAAAAGTCATCTGGTGCTGGACCTGCACGTTAAGCTATAGATTTCTGCTAAGGATTTCATATGTGGCTGCTGATATCAACATTTGCTGCCAAATCATAAGCATCAGGCACTACTGAATATCTGAGGTGGAGGGAGATTCTGAAAATTTAAGGGGGGGAATAAAAGGAATTTTCTCTGGTAGTACAGTTGTCTTGAAATAACAGAGACTCGGTTTGTCTCTCACACTGACATAACTTTTTGGACATCAGTGAAATCACACTGACTGAGTACAAACAAAAACCACAGTCTGTATGAAGCTAAAGGGTTTTTTTTCACATTCAGTGTGTTGAAACAACACATTCCAGCCCAGACATAGAAGCTCCTGCTGCCTTGTAAGCACAGAAAACAGAGATTCACTTCAAATCTCCCACTCCGCAAATTACTGTGAGTGAAGAAGGACAGTCAAGCCAAACTTTCTCAGCTCAAGAAGATGCCAAATTGGACATAACTTCAAAAAAAAAGAATCTCATTTCAGCATGGCTTCAGCTTTCACAACCTCATGGATCAGTCCAGGCTGGGGGTTGAGCTATTGGAGAGCAGCTCTGGAGAAAGAGACCTGGGGGTCCTGGTGGACAGGGGGGGCCCATGAGCCAACAATGGCCCTTGCAGCCAGGAGGGTCAATGGATCCTGGGGTGCATTAAGAAGAGTGTGGCCAGTAGGGCAAGGGAGGTTCTCCTCCCCCTCTACTCTGCATTGGTGAGGCCCCACCTGGAATACTGTGTCCAGTGCTGGGCACCCCAGTTCAGAAAAGATAGAGATTTGTTGGAGAGAGTCCAGTGCAGGGCAGGAAGATGCTGCAGGGAGTGGAGCATCTCCCTGCTGAGGAGAGGCTGAGAGAGCTGGGGCTCTTTAGCCTGGAGGAGAGGAGACTGAGG
>JAOEGS010015901.1:100691-113161 GCA_025447755.1 Corythornis vintsioides | reverse complement strand
AAAAAGTATGCATGATCAGATTTAAGTTGACACACGTGTTACCATAATAATAATTATTAATAATAATAAATAATAATTTTAGTCCTTATTGAACTCTTTAAGAATGTTAACTGATTTGACCAAAAACTTTATAATTTACAAATGAGAAATACTCTTTTCTGAAGACAACACCCTGAAAGTTTCCATGCAGTCAAAGGAATGTTTCCCTGAAAAAAAAAATAATCAAAAATCTTTCTGAAGATGTTAAAAACAGGTGAGTGAGTCCAGCAATACAGTACTGAATGTTTCAAAAGATGCCTACACTTTTATAAGGCCTCCAATGGGTAGGGAGTCACTTCATTTAGGAGCCTGGGGATCCTCACTTTCATCATTTGCAGTTTGTACCTAGTTCCTACCTTGAAGCACTTTGACTTCAGCTATTTGATCTCACTACACCTTTCTCAGTCAGACAAAAAAACCTACAGGCGAGCAGATGCCAGTCAGTTTGGTACCTAGATCTCTAATATTCTTTCAGCCTTTTCTGAGCTTCAAAACTATATAAACACTGGACACGTGGCCTAAGACTTTAATGCTGTCACAGGGTGTGCCCTCCAATGACACAGGACTTCCCCAATTACAAAGAATGTGAAATCACATCAAATACATTTCCAGATAGAAGATAATGCTCGTTGTACAGGGACCGATCGTGAAGTGATGACCATCACTTAACAGCAACATTTTCCATCCTGGATATACATTCATGTCGACAAGTTCAAGGTAATGTATTTTTATAGTGCTGTCCTGCTCTGCTTTAAACTCTGCTCTTTAGCAAACATCACTGGCTCAAAGTCTGAAGAAACACCAATACTTTAAAATCAAGCTGTATTTTTTTTGCTTAGTATTTCTTTGCAATTGTATGAGTTAGGATTGATATCCTTGACCTGAATCTTTGTAACTGAGACCACAGCATCATATATATTTCTAGGTCAAGATCTCATTTCCAAGTTCAAAAAAGCAAACAACCACAAAAAACCCAAACAAACATGGAAACAAATGCCCCAAATCCCTGTGTTTTTTCTACTCTACTACCAGAGACCAACTAATTTAAACAGCTAGTTCATAAACATTTCCTCCATGATGTTACCATGGAAGAAATTTTAGAGTTAATGAAAGCAAGAAGATATTTTAAAATAGTTTCAAATGTTACATCGAAACAATTTAAGATCTGCCTTTTATTATTATACTCTTTATTTTCCTAACCTTTTCTATTGTCAATGAATTATTTTTAAATTTGAAATTACAATATTTTTAAGACTTTGGAAGACATTGTAAGAGGCATACAGAAATTCCAGCAGTAATTTAAATTTTGAAGAAATAGTAGCACTGAAGAATAGCATTATTTAACTTGAACGAATGAAAATGAATTAATGAATGAATTACAGACTGAATGGTATAATAACACCACATATATATTTAAAATAATTCTGGAAAGAGATGTTCAGAAAACTTGCATTCTTACAATGCACCACAGTAATGTTGAATTTTTCAGCAAAGAGAAACTGACTACTTTTCATCAAACATGCAGAGCTGATAAATATTTTACTGAATACTACAATCTGGTATAATAATGTTAACAGAATAAAGGCCTCAGGGAGGGGTATTAATTTCTCGTTACAAATTAAGTAATTTAGTATTAACAGTATTAGTGCTGCCTAGCTATGACACCAATGAAGAGCAGTGGTGGTCAAAGCAACATAGCTTTGTTTTGGTGTCAATGAACAGAACCAAGACACAATCTGCAACTAGCTGCAATAGAATTACAAGTGTTAGGTGGATGAAAAGCAGCAGTTAGATGTATGAAATAGCAGCAGTGAAATTAGATCACATTTGTAAAACGTTAACAGAATCTACTGCCTCAATTACTGTAACCTTTAAGCTGGTTTAAAATGTATTCTCTCCAGAGTAATGTTTCTGGCTGGCTGCTTTTATTCAGCACCACGAATCAGGGTTCTGGGTATCTACTGAACGTCAGTTGTTCTGTTCTCTGGAAAGAGAAGTGCCATTCTCTATTATATTCAGCAACACATGTTAACAAATACACCCGTATCCTTCTAATCCATTAAAATAGAAAGAAAACAAAGTGCTGCACCTACTGTATAACATCTTTTGAAAGGTGCTGATGACAAATACTAGTGATATGCTTGAGTCAAGCAATATGTTACACTGCAAAAGCAAATATTAATGCATCTGGAAATAAACATATTGAATGCCTATATGTCAAAGTAAATAAATATATAGTGTCATTTTTACCATCATTTTGAAATATACAAATGCTACCAGAAAGAAATGCATGCTTAAGGAGAAGGTTCCAAGTAAAGACTTCTGAAAAAAACATTGTCTGAAAGTTACCAGTGGTCACTACAAAAATTTATGGAATCTACCCACAAATCAGATTTGGGTTTTAAGTATTGCCAGGTGTCTTACTGGGCAACATAGCTGTCAGCCCTTAACAGTATTTTCATGTGTGGAAAGTGTAAATAAATTAGATATGAGTTGGAAATCAATTAAACGACCAAATCTTCTAAGTCATATAAAGTGTAATTTAAAGCCCTGCTAGTAGGGGAACTGACAGCCCAAGAGTGCACGCTGCAGTACTGGGAAACCTAATTAAACCCTGAAGGGTCTGTGATGCTTCAGGCATGCGACTCTGAGAGTATCCCTTAGGTTGACTGAAAATTGAAAATAGATAAGATTTTATTGACTGTGTACAAAATGTGATCCCTCTCAACATCTTCCACATATTATGGTCTAGGACAAAGCATTTGCTACCTGTAAGTCAGAATTTACCTTCTGGAAGAGTAGATTAATTTGTGCAGACCCTCTGCCTGCCATAATATGTATTTTCTTTTTTTATTACTATTTTATTGTACATTTAATTTTAGAATGTTAGAGTTATTTGAATCACGCTTCATTACAGACAGTAATTTTTGCTGTGATTAACACAGTGGATTTCCAAACTTACAGATATGAAGCAAAGAATTTTAGACACAGCTCACAGAACTGTGTTATTGAGAATCACTATTAGTTTTCCTGAGGCAAAGAAAGGTTTGCATCTTTGAATTCAAGGAGTTGGGTGTGTTCTATAAATGAATTATTTTTCCTATACACTGCAAATCAAGGTTCTGATGTCTGGTTTGCCCCACTGTTAGCCCCACTAGCTTTGCTTCAGATTATAGTAAAGAAAAATAATCAGATTAAGATGCTGCAGCGAGACCCTGTCTGGACTCTCCAAATTAAAGCATAAGGAGGTAACAAAAAAAGATACAAGGACCAAATAATGAAATAGAAAAGGTGAGAACACACTTCATCAAAATGCCAATGTTTTCCTTAACTACTTATGACACATTTTACAAGCAGAATGGACATGAACCAATGCAGAAAATTCAGTGTCCTGTAACTTAGGATTCCAGGGAGAAAAAATAAAGGAAGGAATACAGATAGCAAGGACAGAAACAAACATTTAGCCAGTTTTCAATGAGATCTTAAAGCTAGGATATATGGCACTGGCAAATGGGGCCAGATTGCAACTGACTGAAAAGGTGCTGCTGCCAAATAGCAATTTCTGCTGGCTTAAGATATGAAAAACTCACTCTCTTCCCATAGTTTCTAAACTGGAAAATCCCTCACTAGGCCAAACCTGAAAGAACCTTATTTGTCTTAACTTGTTTTGTTAGAAAAGGAGATACAACTATTCCACTGACTTGCCAATGAAACTGCAGCAGCTCTGTTTCTGTAGTACAGGCAAGACTTAAATGGCTGTGCAATTACTTTTAATCATCCTTTTAGTCAGAAGAAGCCAAAAACTTATCAGCAGAGACAGTTTCAAAGAAATATTGAGCCAGCTGCGATAGCAATGCTCCTGCAGCATGCAAAGCCTTAGATCTGCATATGCACTGTACTACTGTTTTGCTGAGGTCCTGTCTCAAGGCAATTTTAGCTGTTGTCTTTCTGCTTAACATTCAAATTTTAGTGTGTTATAACTACACCACTATCAACATTTTTTTGAAAGGGCTCTATTTCCATGAAAAAAATCCCCATTATGCTGTCAAAGTGGTTGAAAAATATGACATTTTAGTATCAAAGAATACACAGTATCATTATCACACTCAAACAGCTAAATCACTTCTTTAATATTCTGGAAAATTATATTCCCCCATTACATCTGAGGTCAAGCCTGAGACATCAGTCAGAAGGTGCAAGAGGCAGGCACTTCATATGGCTCATTGGCTAATCGTAAACAACAGCAGAGCTAAGAGCATTACATTTGTGCCAGATGCTATAGCAAATCCACACTGCTCAAAAATGTTGAACTATTAAATACACTTCTGTTCTATTGTTCTGTTGTAATTATATACAATCTTACTCTTTTGAAAGGAACTACAGACCACATTTTCTCACCTCTCCAGACTGCTATACAGCAGGATGTACCTTAGACAGTGGATGTTTTGTTAATTATACTCTGCATATCCAAATGCATGAATCTCTTACTCTTATGGTAGTGTTATCTTGCTTCTTTACCTCCTGAAACATTCAAGATGTAAATTGACAACAGATTTCCCCAGTAGAATCAGGTAAGCCATTTCAAAATTACATTTATGCCAAATATCATATATTTTCAATTTACTTTTGCTGGTTTTAGAAAACATTTCAGGAAATTACCTCAGGGAAAAATGGCAGACAGCCTTATACAGAGGTCATAGAGAAATACAGTCTTCATCTAATTCAATTAACTCTTTTTAGTTAGATCCCAAACAGTACAGGCAAATCTTTGTTCTATTTCAGGCATATTCTAAGATATGAATCATTCTGCTTTCTCAGCATAAGGAAGCACGGTGTAGTATCATACATGCACGTTTTGTATTGTTCAGAATTTAAAAACCTCTAGACAGATGTCTTCATGATTGACAATGATAGCTCTTCATTTAGACAATGATGCAAGGGCTTCAAATATTGTAAAAATCTATAGAGAATATTAAAAAAAAGTAGTGCAATTACTAGCCACACTGATGAAAAATGGGTTTTGTAAGCAAATGGACATCACCAAATTCACCAAGCTGCAACTCTGAATTGCAACTCTTGCATATTTATACTCAATTGCAAGTGGCAAAAGATAACAAAATCATGTAGAAAAGTACTTCTGCATTTGGACTCATTCTGGCTTCATTCCCTATGAGATATTCAAAGGCAACATGCCAATTGAACAATATGTTAGTACTTAATGTGCAATAAGTGCTACTGAGTAAAAGTCAGAGAAATACTGCCTGTTAGCAGAGTCTGCCTTATTGCTGGCAGGAAGGAGTGCATGAAGTTTTGGATCACCCCATGTGGTAGAACAGCAGCCAGAAGTCTGATTGAGAATTAACAAAAGGAAACAGAGGGCGATACTCAGCATGAACACAAATGTGCATTAGAGCCAGACAGATTTCATTACTGAAGATCTTAATTTTGATTAAACACTTCCTTTTATATTGGGTCACATTTATTGTTTTCAACCCTGTGTTTTCATTACTATTTTTATACAGACAGAACATGAAGTTGCATAAGTTGAGTGTTGTGGCTAAAGATAGCATCTTTAATAACAGCTACAGAGGAGATGCTGGCATCCCTCACTGCTCAACTCTGCAATGCCAAGAGGCACCACGGACTGGTAGGGGCTTCGTGGCGTGTGAAACAACGTGTCTGCACTCACCACCAAGGGAAGGGAACATGGATGCTGTAACATTACCTTAGTCTGTTTGCAATAGGGACTTATACGTGGATGCTGTAACATTACCTTAGTCTGTTTGCAATAGGAACTTATAAGTGTATTCAGGACAAAAAAACCCCAACAAAATGGAAATAGCTGTGAAATTCTACACAGATCAAGGTGGTGAGTGCATTTGGTGACAATGTTGCTTTCTCCTTTGTTTTACACCCTATGAGAAACTGCAGGACAGAGCAACTTCTTGAAAACTTCTGAAAAAAACAATGGAAATAAAGAAGTGTAACGTAATTTCAGTGGTCTGACTGTTGCCTTTTCTCCCCTTGTTTTTTCTACTTTTAATTCCTAATGATTAAAATTAAGTTTGGACAACATTCAAGATGCCACACTTTTTCTTGATACCATATGAGGCGATACTGTCAGCAGAAACACCTATTTATACGGGCCTCTAATAAATAAGGCATGATAAAAGAAATGAGAAGTTTTTATTGGCTTCTCTTGTTTCTCTTCAGTTCAATTACAAATAGAGCAGAAACCAAAAGTAAAAGCAAAATGTAAGTTCCTTTATGGATGTGTTCATGTCAGTACTTGAGTTTGGATCAGGACTGCACTGTGAAAGAAATCCTCTCTGCCAACCTGGCTTTGATTCATACCTCAGGACAAGGCTTGGCATGCAAAACCTGATTATTTACAGGGCGATGGATGAGAAGATGAATACCAAGTTCCAATGGATGCTCAGGCAACAGACCAAATTGAAATCTTTATGAAACATGCACAATTTAGATAGATGTTCTCAGAGAAACTGTTTCCCTCTATACATGTATTTATATGGGGTTGCTCTGCTTGCAACTACTTACTGTAGCTACAACACACATATAGCAGAACTAGGAATGATATCACAAAAATTCCTTATTAATATCCAGTATAACAATCTTATCAAGGACAGATAAGTTTTAAGTTCATATTACTGGTTTTCTTTCAGTTGCATGGATCCATTTATTAGATTTTGGCTAGAGATTACAAAACCACCCAGAAGCAACAAGGCTAATAGAAAGATGATACAAGCCCTCTCTTGTCAGCAAACAAGAAAACAGAAACCAGCAAATAAGAATCTTCAAATCAGCATGTTAATTATATATGAAAATCTAAAGTAAAAAGAGAAATTATCTTTGCTAAAGGAAATGCTCTATCGTTGCTTGTGTGCTTGAATGCAACTGACTGGCATATTTTGGAGCCTTACCATGACATGTTATTTCTCAGAAGCTTTCCTGAACTTTCAGACTGAGCCACTACAATTACTTCATGTAGAAAATGCTTTTAAATGGTAGATGCTCCTAATATTTATACTAACTGTAAAGCACAACCAAATGCTTGGATTTCTTTGGTACATTTCTTGTTTGCTTTATAGCAATGAGATATTCGTCTCAGAGCTGAAATGCACAGTGTATTAGGCAGCACCAAAACCACAATACCTGTGTGCTATAGCTAAATCTTAAAATCTTATGTTGATATTTTGGATTTGTTGGGGGGAAGGAGCATATCTGTTATGTCCTTACTAAAGCCACAGAAATAATATTATTACATATCTACAAATCCACTGAATCAAACAGCTGGTGTAGAATGGGAACCCTTAGGAATGTAATAGTAAGCAGGGGAACAAAAAAACCCAACAAAAACGAGTACTTTTACTTGTAATCAGAAGTACAAAATGCCACTAGCATTTATTCCCATTATTGTGTCAAACTTCTGTTTTCCCTATAAGTCTGTATGAATAATACCTAGGTGGCCATTGTTATTTTACCATGTAAAACTGTACAACAGGAAAAACTACCTGATCTCTCATAGGAAAATTTTTCAAGAGTGAAGCGGTAACTCTATACATATTAATCTAATAAACTAGTAGCAAATATCTCACTAAATTCTGTCAAGGTTCATGGATTTGTATATACATCATTTGGATATAGGCCATTATACTAGAGAAACTATCTAGAGAGTTAATCAACAGAGGACACCCTCAGCAAAATAAGACTGATGCTACATAATCAGAAATACCAGAGCTGTAAACAATGGAAATGCACATTATTCCTGAACAGTATAAATAATTTAAGACTTCCAGAACTGAAATTAATCTACATACCATTTGAAGCACACAGAGCCACCAAATCAGAGAGAATAATATAAAGGTAAGGCAAAAACAGATGGATAATTAAAAAGATACTTTCCAAGTGGGAATACATGTAGCTCAGCACTGCTGGTAACAAGAAATAAATATAAAGGAAATCCTATTTATGTGCACATATACTTTTATACATTTTGGTTTGGGTTTTTTTCCATGAGAAATTGTCATTTTTTTCCTCTGGTGTGATTGGACACTGAACTTGCTATATCCATCAACATCTATCTGATTAACTCTTTAGCTCTTTCAAGTGTCAGTGTTTCATAGAGCATTATTTGCAGAGAGATGGAAACAATCTGATTTGCCCATATTGGAGATGGGTATTCTACTTTTAGCCCCCTCTGCCCTAGAAGCCCTTACCCTTTCATCCACAGATGAAGTCTCAACAGCAAACTTCAAAGGAAAAAGATACTTATAGTGTCTTAACCTTTCCTTTGAAACTGAACCTGCAGATCCAATATCATCTAGCAAGGCTAATTGCATAGTATGCAAGGGAATTACTATTATTTCAATATAACCCACCATAGAGAAATGATGAAAGATGAGGCACTATTGTAACAAGTTTTACATAAAGACAGCACCGCAAACACACTATCAAAGGTAAATATCTTGCACAGGTAAAACAGGAAAAAAATCACAAATTATCTTTATAACCTTAACAATTACACTCAAATATCAGCCAGCTTACCATGCAAAGAAACACATGGAAGAAAAAAAAAAAGACAGAAAGAGAGAGAGAAAAAAGAGAATGTAGATACAAAGAAGGTATGTGATTTCATAGTTAGTTGTTACCATATATCTTTCATATTTATTATTACTTTACAAGTTAAGATACAGTAGAAGAAAAATAGGATAATGCAACAGAGAAACTATCAGAGAAAATGTCAACATAAAAATATTTTTATTCCTCATGCAGCAATCAGCAGTGCTAAAAATAAATAAGACTAAGAGAGTGGCATGAAGTATGACTTCATGCCACATGGACCTGATAAAGAGGGGCCAGAGGAGGCCACAAAGATGATCAGGGGGCTGAAACACCTCTCCTATGAGGACAGGCTGAAGGAGCTGGGGTTGTTCAGCCTGGAGAAAGGTCCGGGTAGACCTTATAGCCACCTTCCAGTGCCTGAAGGGGCTACAGGAAGGCTGGAGAGGGGCTGTTTACAAGACCTCTAGTGAAAAGATGAGGGGTAATGGATTTAAATCAGAGAAGAGTAGATTTAGACTGGATATCAGGAAGAGCTCTTTACCTTGAGGGTGGTGGATCAGTGGAATAGGCTCCCCAGGGAGGTGGTTGAGGCCCCATCCCTGGAGCTATTCCAGGTGAGGTTGGCCAAGGCTCTGAGCAGCCTGGTGTAGTTGAGGGTGTCCCTGCTCACTCAATTACATCTTTAAAGGCAGACAGATTCTTCAGAAATTGGCTGGATGTTACTAAGTAACAAATCATTCTCCACAAGTCAATATTAGTAGCATTACATTCGAGAAATACTGGAACAATCATACAGTATTTTAAAAGATATTTTATATCAGATAAAAAAGTTAGGCTTGATTTTTTAAATTTAAATGTTTTTGAGGAAGCAGCTAAGAAAAACTGCACAGAAAATAAGGTTGCTTTATTTAAACACAGCAATTAATATCTAGCACAAAATAACACATTATTGATGTGGTAATTAAAGCATTGTATTCTGAAAGATAAATATATCAACAGGCCAGAAGGATCTGCCCTTAGTTTAATATACTTTAATATAGAGGAAGCAGAGTTAAACAGATGGTACTCATGATTTCTCAATGAATTCAGCATCTGTGAGTACATGTTGAATAAAGGCCAATTAAAATGTGTCTGAGTAAATTTAAATCCCTTGCTGATATAATGCAAGCCAACCTAGCTGGTTTAAGATCAAGGTTACACTTAATCGACTGCTCAACTTGTAGCAGGTTGCTCTCAAATTGTGTAGAAATTTCCAGTGAAATAGTAAAGCAGTTCCTATTTATTTCTATTTATTTACATTCATAACTATCTTCTCAAGTCTTGGGCTAACGCACAAAGTGAAAAAAAAACCCCTCAGTTACTATGTGAATTTTTTAATAAGTTTAAACTGCAAAAAAAAATACTTCTTTGATCTAAAAACGCTTAGGCAGAAATGTTCTGCAGAGCTTTCCCTTTGGGTAGTTTTATGAAATAATTACTTGTGTCTTGATAAATTTTATTAACTGCACAAGCCACTTTTTATTTTACTCTGTTACTAACAAATTAGTAACATGTTATTAGGTTTTCACCTAAATTTTTCAAATAATACTAAAAAAAAGAAAAAAAAAAGTTAAAGCAGTGTTGTTATGCAAGCTCATAGTAGTTCTAATTCAGTTTGCATTCAACTGTCTTACAGCAATGCACAGAGATGAACTGAAAAAACAGTACATTTAGTATAAAGAAACACCACTCAAAAAACTTTGAGATTTTTGTCATAAATTTCAAGAATTACAAAGTGCAGTGTTAGGAAAACTGGGCATCCACTCTTGTGAGAAAATAGAAGGCATTTTTGTGATGTGTTGAGCCATCTATAGAAATCTGGTATCAGCAACTGAACTGGGGCACACGTATACCAAGCAAAGCTTGGATCTTTTGCAAAGCAAATCAATTAAATCCCTTTATACATAATCCATGTGCACAGCCTTTTCCCATACCAATTACTTCATGCTGGCAGCGTTCTGTTGAGGGAAAAGCCAATCAGAAACTGTAAAACATACAACACAACAGCAAATGAAATTAAATGCCTGAAGTGCAAATTACTATCTAGGAAATGAAATCTAACTATTCATGTATGTATACATACTAGAAATAAATTAAGTTATGGTAGTCAGGGAAAAGACTTAAATGTCATTAGGAAGACTCCACTGGAAACACTGGTGCTACACTCAGCAACTACAAAATAAAAGCTTTTCTTGAAAGTTGGAAAACACAATGTTTATCCCTGTTTTCTACAACAACAAGAATAAAATGACCCAGCAAGATGCACATGCATCCCTATGTATTTTTAGATTATAGAAATCATACAGGATTTTGAACAGTCCATTAATTCAGCAAAATCTGTTTCTTAAGCATTTCTGTAAGCCTGGCTGGTGAAGACATCATCATGTCATTTATGGAAGGCCAATGCTCAACAGAATGCAAAAAAGGAGCCTCGTTTTCAGACCTATTCATCACTTAACTATTGAAGCTCTGGTTGAGGAGAATCACTGAAAATTAAGCCCTAAGCATTTTCATAACAGTAGACAATAGCATCAGAGAAGAAAGGAAACAAAAACCAAAACAAAACCCCAAACTAACCAAAACAAAATCTACAAAGCCTAAAACAAACAAACAAAAACACAACCAACAAAAAAAGACCAAAATAAATCCGTATCCACAACAGACATGGTTCCTAAATTGAATTCTGAAGTAATATCAATAGAAATTTCAGATATGATACTCTACTAAAACCTTTGACACCATTTCCCACAGCATTCTCCTGGAGAAACTGCCTGCTCATGGTTTGGATGGGCGTATGATTTGCTGGGTAAAAATCTGGGTGGGTGGCCAGGCCCAAAGTGTTGGGGTTAAATGGAGTTAAATACAGCTGGCAGCCGGTCACAACTGGTGTTCCGCATGGGCCACTGATGGGGCCTGCTCTTTTTAATATCTTTATCAATGATCTGGACAAGGGGATTTAGGGCACCCTCAGTAAATTTACAGATGACATCAAGTTAGGCATGTATGTTTTATCTGCTTGAGGGTACAGAAGCTCTACAGTGGGACCTGGAGAGGCTGAATCAATGGGCTGAGGGAAATGGTGTGAAGTTCAACAAGGTCAAGTGCCAGGTCCTTCATCTGAGTCACAACAAGCCCAGGCTTATGGAAGAGTGGCTGAAAGCTGCCTGGCAGAAAAAGGCCTGGGGTATCAATTGACAGCCGTCTGAACAGTGAGCCAGCAGTGTGCCCACATGGCCAAGGAGGCCAATGGCATCCCGGCCTGCATCAGAAATGGTGTGACTAGCAGAAGTGATCACCGTGCCCTGTACACAGCACTGCTGAGGGTGCAACTTGAACAATGTGTTCAGTTTGGGGCCCCTTGCCCCAAAGGACATTGAGGTGCTGGAGTATGTTCAAAGAAGGGCAATGAAGTTGGTGAGGGGTATATAATACAATTATTATGGAAGCAGCTAAGGGAGCTGGGGTTTTTTAGTTTGGAGAAATAGTCTCAGGGGAGACCTCATCACTCTCTACAACTACCTGAAAGGAGGTTGTAGTGAAGTGGGGGCCGGTCTGTTCTCCTAAGTAACAAGCAACAGGACAGGAGGAAATGGCCTCAAGTTGTGCCAGGGGAAGTTTAGGCTGGATATTAATTAGGAAAAAATTACTCACCAAAAGGGTTGTAAAGCACTGGAACAGACTGCCCAGGGAGGTGGTGAAGTCACCATACTGGAGGTATGTAAAAAACATATATGAACTGGCAGTGCTGGGTTAATGGCTGGACTTAAAAGTCTTTTCTAACCAAAATAATTCTATGATTCTATTCTAGG
>JAOEGS010015901.1:75072-100591 GCA_025447755.1 Corythornis vintsioides | reverse complement strand
TGAACTGGCAGTGCTGGGTTAATGGCTGGACTTAAAAGTCTTTTCTAACCAAAATAATTCTATGATTCTATTCTAGGAATTTAAGTAAGGACAGCACACTACTTTTGATTGCCTTGTGACCTGTAGTCTTTTCTTGCAGTATAAAATGCTGTAAGGATGGTAAAATACTAAATGTTGATATAGTCAAAGATCACATAGTACAGCATGACTAACCATATATTTTACTAGGAGAAGCAGCACATGGTTCAAAATCAGAAGACTTGTCATTCAAAGTACCATTACCAAGAGAACTAAAAAAAAACAAACCCCTCTTGAGCACAGATAGCAATTCAGCACGGAGGGAGGCTGAGGGAAAGAAAGACAGAAAAACTGCACTGATGAAAACATGATCTGAGGGTCACACTGAGGTTAAGTGAACAACTGATGGTGTCCAAGTCCTTTCTGCCCTCTGTCTTTACCTTCTAGGAGATAACATTTTTGCTCAACTTACCTGAAAAGAGGGGTTTTGGAGAAGAGCAAATTCCAAACAGAAAAACCCCCAAAAAACAGATTTTTCTTAAGCCCTGCAGGAAAGCACCAGCCAAGAGGAAGGAGAGGTCTGGGTGCTGTGTCCTTCTTTCGATCTTCAGTTATTATTAATTGCACCTGTGCTTGATTTTATCTATTAGGTACTTTTCCAGCCCTCTTCAGAGGCTTTAGATCCTTGTACTTCAAATCTTCACTGATGCCAGGACAGGCACATTCCCCCCAGTCAGCTGATAATGGCTGTCACACACATCACAGCAAACTGTAAGATTTTTGTAAGTGGATTCAGGCCTTTTGATGGCAGAAGCATCTCCAGCTTCACAAATGACAAGTTTTACAACTGATGGTTCAGATGTATTTGTCTCAAAGGAAGACCACCTAATATGAGGGATCAGGCCCTACCAAGCTCTAATCCTCACAGTGATTGCAATGATACTTAGATTCTTCAATCTAGCTTGCAGTGCACAAAATAATATGATTCAACAATTGCTGTAATTCTCTGCAGTTGCACAAAGAACACTTAGACTCATTTGAGTGATTTTGTTTTCTACTATAACTGCTGCTCTATTTATTCAGAAGAGATGACCTTCTGGTAACCTTGTTCTATGGTTATGAATGAATGGAAATTTAGTTTGACCTCACTTTATGACCTCTATAAAAAGAATTCTACCACAATAACATTGCATCTTTATGTCAGCATGTCAGCTACATATTTTATTCAATTGCTAACAAGATAATGCAGTTTCAAAACAACTCACAAAGCTGAATGTGGTTTTAAAATGCATTGCTAGATGAAGAAAAAACCCAAGTAATTTAAAAATATTAAATATATTTGCCATTTAAGAAATATTAGATATATTTGTGTTAGTGAGAATGCATTTTGCATCGAAAAAAGTTTTAGCTTCCATTAGGAAGCAGTACCTATTAATAATACATATTTTTCTAATGTATTTTTATGTACACAAAAACCCATCAATTTGTACTTGCCTTAAAAGAAATCTAAATTACAGGTAAACCATCTAATGTATCCCTTACTATCTTTTGGCAAGTTTAGTGTTATCAGTTTTTCCACTAAATTACCCAAATCAACAGAAACCCTGCATAATTATATCCTCCTTTCTAAAATAGCACATGATTTTTGCTCATGTGGGTAATTGCCAGGGTGGAAAATTGCACTGAGGATGATGGTACAGATGTTCTCTTTCAGGTGAGTGAACAAAATGAAAGAAAACAAAGATTTCCTGTTTCATAATTACTTCTATTTAAAATGCATTGATTTTTTTTATTTTTATTTTTTTTATTTTTAATTTTTTTTTGGTAAATGCACCGGTTTCAGGTTTGTTTGTTGTGTTTGGTTTTTTTTGAACACACATAAACAAATATAATGGGAATTTTCAACAAATTTTTCTGTGAGAGATTACATTCTTCTGTTGACAGTAGAGGGAAAAATTAGGTTTTAAGGGAGATAAATTATTAATAAAGCATCAACATATGAAAACCAAGTGTTCCATGTTTGCAAAATATAAGAATGTAGACTATGATGCTTATTAAGTTGAAGTTGTTAAAGAGGTTTTCAAATCAAGATAGACAAACTAGAGAAAGTATTTTTCACTTGTACGCAAAGCTGTAAAACAAGCAATCTCGGCACTGACAGGATAAAAAAAGATTTGCCTGACATTTTTTACTACTACATTTACTGGTTCCCATCATTGAAACCAGCTTTTTAAGGGGCTGAAGACAGGTTATCATGAGCCACATCCTACATATTTACTGGAGACTGTTGTAGAACCATGCCCACAGAAGGGACATCTCATGATATCAATTTTAAAAATCTCATAACTCCTGCCTTCCTCCCATCTTATTCTTATGTCCCCCCACAGGTACTCCCTGCTCTGTTTACCTCTGGGAGCTGTTCTTCATTATATGTTTTTCAGTGAGATTCTATCAAGTCATGGGATTTTTTTCAGTTCTTACAATTATTTTACAGTGCACCCATAAAACATCATTAAACATTGTTGCTGTTAGTCAAGGATTTTTAACATTTAGATTATTTCCAAGAGTGCCTTGCTTATTTTTAAATAAGAAGCAAAGGAAACAAACAAACCATGACAATTATTTCACTTTGATATATATTGGCACTAGTTATAGAAATGCAATGATCAAGATTTTTCAAGTTGCAACAAGTGAAGGTGACACAGAACCATCACAGAACACCTTTGGATAAGCAGCAGCACACAATTGTAAAAAAATGAGTAGCACTACATATACTGGAAAAAGAAGGAGTTGGAACAGAACTTGTGCTGACGCAAAAGAGTATGCTGTGGGAAGCAGCAAAAAACAAATTTTCTTCCCTTACCAACTCTGAGAAATACCTGGGCTGAAGATTTTCCACCAGTGTACCCAGAGCAAGGAGAAACTGAGATGTTCACCACGTTACACCTCCTGTCTTTTAGTCCCTCAGCAGCAAAAATGCTTGTATTTGAGAGGGCAGAAAAGTTAATAGGTGTCTTACACACATAAAACTTTACTTTTGTGAGTGCTGCAAGAATCTGCATTCCAAGAATAGATGCATAAATAATTCTGGTGAGGTAGGCACAGGACAGAGACAAGCACTGCACACCCTTTACAGTTTAGGCAACAGCACTTTGGTTTTTTGCTTGTCTGAAAGCAGGTTTTTGTCCTAGTTTGAGTTGCTACGACAGAAATAATTTTCTTGTTCAACATGGGCATGAAAAACATCGAGAGGCATCCTCATCACAGTCAGACAGCATGGTGCAATCACCTATCTCAAGAGTTCCATTACAGCTAAGCCTACAATTAGAGAAGGAAGAATGACTCAAAGTAAACATGAGACTGGAGACTAGGCTTAGCTACCCTCAGCCACATTTTGCACCAAATTTGGGTGTTTATGGGTCTAGAGTAAGAGATACAACTGGAAATAACTAATGAAGTTATCAGCACTTTTCAAGAAATACAGTATTTATTTCCTGATTAACAACTGAGCATCTTGCAAGATGCATAGTTGTGGCATGAAATCTTGTTGGCACTCTTTACAACTCCTTTCATTACTGGTTTCTAACTGCATTACTGATATTTCTATTACATGATTCCTTAACTACTGACTGTGCACTGTTTGCTATTAACTGTAAATATCATCTGTCAGAAAGGGAATAAACAGTAATGTATGGTATAAACTGCAACTGAAAATCAACCATATTTTTTCCACTTGTTTTTTTTACAAATCATGCCACACGCCATATGCTCGGTTTTGGGCTAGACAGAAGCAGCACTACAGGAACTGCCTTTCCCTAAGGTTTCTGAACACTGATAGAGAACAGAGTATGCCATTATTTCACAATAATATTTGCACTGTTATGTAGGCATATTCCTGTATGATCTCTTCCTATGAACAGGGGTGAAACTGTTTTTCTTATCTACCTTAAGTACATGTTTTATTTATCCTCATTTAGAACAAAGTAATCAAAAACATCTGACAAGCGTTTAACAATAACAAAAGACAAAATTTCTGAGAGTTACAGATGGAAAGAGTAAATCCACTATTTTTCATCACTCCATACCTATCTGGAGGAGAGTCAGTTCCTCTTTGTTTCCTCTTCAGAGCACATACCCATACCTACAGGCTAGGATCACTGTCACTTTGTAGTTCAGCTTTATGGGCAATTAAGAGAAAAATACAGCATCCTTTGGCTCTGTTTCCCTCTAAACCAGTCTGTCAAGGACCAGTCATACAAGGCAGGTTCCTGAGCCTAACACCCACAGACTGAGTCTTATCCTTTTAAATATTTACTCCAAGTGAATGGAAGGGAGAAGAGTCATCTTATGTCATCTTTCTGAACAATGTCTCAAAGTACTAAGTTTTTGTCCTATCTAAACAATAAAAAGCTAATATTGGTAGCTGCATTCTATTACTATTTGTGAGTTCTGCTCTGCAGCAGTTTTAGGCTTCAAGCACCTGGTGTTCAAAGTCACCTTTTTTTTGACAGTGATACTGTCAAAGGTTCTTTCCTTTAGCAAACACAAGAGTATCAAATTTATTAAGTAGTACTTGTAGCTTATAATAAAAAATACTGTGACGTAGCCTGTATTTTTGATACTGTATTCACATGATACTTCAGTGACACAGACTAATCTCTTGGTCCTTCCAAGAAATGGGAAGTTCTTCAAAACTACTTTAATCAAGGTATATGCTTATCAATATAAAAATGAGAGTATCAGGATTCAACCAGAGTTATTTGTTGTTTTTTCATGACTGTGTCTAAAAGCTTGCAAAAAAATCAGCAATGTGATAAATAGATCATGTGGGATTACTGTCCAGTGAGTACACTATTCTTCTAAGGTACCACCTTGCATGGGCCACTCAGGGTGTATCTAGCTCCCGTGGATGGACTACAGAGCAGCTACAATTAAGTCAGTGCAATGCCACGGGGTGGTACCAGTGGGGAGAGAATTCCACCACAGGTCTGAAATCAGTTAAGGCACATAACCCAGCACCTGATGTAACAAAACCTCCTCATCAGCATTTACAAATCTGGGAACTGAAGGACACTGCTTGCCTCTGTAGTGTGAATGTGCCTTTACTTGCCCTAGTCCTGGTCTCCCGTCTGCAAAACACATGGTTTACCACACAGCTGTAGGTCATAAAACATTAGAAACATGAGGGCCACATGAAAACCTCAGATAGATGTATAACATGACCTAGATCTAGATGGAGATAAATACTGAGAGGATTTAGATCACTGAGCCCTTCAGAAACTAAAATGGCTTTATGTTAATGAAAATCCTTCCATCCTCTCCATATTGCCAGAAGTCCATGCACATATGTTAAGAAATTATGCATAGCTTTCAGCACTTAAGGTCCTATTCTTGCCATAAAGACAGACATATTTTCCTTGACTACGCTATCAATACGTTAACCTTAGAATGTATTAACAAGCTGCTTCACTGTATCTGTTATACTCACTTTAAATTCTGAAATGAAAGCCTGCAAACCAGTCGATAAATAGATTTAAATAATACTGAAACTGTACAAGTGAGATTTTCTGCTGTCTGTTTATAACACAAAAAGCACTGTAATAATTTATGTGATATGGATCCAATAATTTACATTCACCTGTTCCAGTGTGAGCATGAGGTTAACAAAAAATGCCAGTTTAAATGAAAAATACCATAACAGGAATCTTATCTTTTCATTTGCTCCCATACTGTCAAATGCTGCAGACTAAATGGCTGTCAGATTCCTGGGGCAAAATATATGAGGGACTTTGAATCACTGGTTTTTATTGGATAATGAACGTTGCCATATCTGGGTCTAGGCTACCATGTTGTGTGTGCTTAAATTAAATCTACATTCTTTAACAAACTCCTTGAAGCTCTGCTGATACATGTACTATAATTATTGCTGTACATTAAAGTTATAAGTAATTACATTAACTTGAATTCAGATCAGATTGTTGGAAGTTCAGGAGTAGCTACAATAGATGTCAGGAAGAAAGAGGACAGCAGTTCAATATAGTCATGGAGCTGGACTACATAGAAGTACACTATAGCTTGAATGTTTTAACATTGCTAAATATTGATAGTTTTTGGTATTTTATTAATTTGAGTACAAAGGATTTTTAAAAACTCAGAATCTAGTCTACATTTAGGCTTGCATTTTGCATTAGACAGTTGTAATAACAGGCTTGAATAATTTTCTGACATAAAATTAAATGTATACCTAGATAAAATGATCATTAACAGCAGAATCTCTGTAGAAGAGCCAAACTGGCAATTTATAAAACTGAACTGAAACTGAAATGTAAAATGAAACCATTTCATTGACACTAAAATAATAAAAGGATTTATGAATAGTTTTCTCTCCTTGTTACACCCAGATTACAGTTCATCTGAGTAAGGCAAAGGATTTAAGAGCATTTTACCTAAACTAATAAACCTATTTTCTGAATTTGAACTAAGTGCTGAAGTTTACTTCTAATGAGTGTTGACTGATCTTGGCAAATAAAGTGAATCAGACCACACATAGCTGAGCCAGACAAGTCATCACTAGTTAGCATGTCCCCAGGGGACAGAATGAATAAAAATTGTTTCTCAGCTTTTTTTTTTTTTTTTAAAGATCACCACAAACACTCATGTTGATAGTAGCACTATCTTGACATCCTTTCAGAGCTGTTTTTAGCACTGGTAATATCTTGTCATGTTGAGACTTTTAAAAAGTTAAAAAATGGAGCCATTTTAACAGTTTATTTTATTTTTATCTATCCAAACACTTATAACACACTCATCACCCTGGTGTTTGTAAGCCTTACATTTGAGTGTTGTCACACAAAGGATTACTGTGCAAATCCCCCAGGGCCTGGAGGGTTCCATGTCAAACAAAGGGTTTTGTAGCCTGTTCAGTGCAGCAGCTCTGGGGTAGCAAGGGGCTCTGCTCCGAGAGCCACTGGACTGGGGTCAGAGGACCTGGCTAGTTTGACTCAGCTTTTCCTCACGCCCTGAACAACCCATGGCACATCTCTCTACCTTGATCTCCAAGCAGAATGGAAACATCATCTCTCAAAAGCTACGCCTAGGAAGATTAAATAAAAACTCTTGTCTCTATAATGACTCTTTATGAAAAATACTCAAAACACAACTAAAAGGATTAAGTTAATATCACATCTAATTGCTTCTATCAAAAGCAATGCTGTAATGCTACCACTGTTGTTACT
The DNA here is from genome assembly GCA_025447755.1 of Corythornis vintsioides. NCBI lineage: Eukaryota > Metazoa > Chordata > Aves > Coraciiformes > Alcedinidae > Corythornis > Corythornis vintsioides. The sequence continues at coordinate 93,338 of JAOEGS010015901.1, read as the reverse complement.
CATTAAATGAAAATCGGAAAAATAATACCTCATAAAAACAAAGTACTGAGCATTTAGAAGTTGTTCTCACTTCAACTGAGTAAGAGCAGAAAATGAAAAAGCATTTTCACCTTCCTAGTTTCACATATAGTCACTTGTGGTTCAGATCAAGAACCGAACCTAACATGTGTCCTATGCATCTGTTCTTGTCTCTTGACCTGAATATGGTGGGAAGAAGGGAAAGGCCAATCTTTTCAAATGTACCTTTCATCACAAAAGTAACTTGTAATTGCTTTCCCCAGATGTTCTGACTGCTGGGTTCAGTGCATGTGAGTGCAGTAAGGGCCTTAGGCTGTAGGGGCTCAGGGCCAGCCCAGCTTTTGTGGGGTCCAGGGCGGGCACCGGGGCTCTGAGGAGAGGGTCCCAGCCAGTGTGGTGGGAAGAATATGGACATGGCCACCCCCAAGGGATGGAGGACCACCTGCCCCAGACCCTGGCATAGAAATGCTGAGGGCCAATGCTTTTAGAGCAATGAAGGGTGCCTGCACTTGTGCCAGAAAGACTCGGGTGATGCATACTTAACCTCCCCACACTGGTAAATTCAGATGTCCTTCCAATTAAGAAAATCCATGTATTGTGTTTTAGAGAAGTGTTCTAACAGCCAGACAAATCAGGACTTCTGTAAATCTTTTTAGTTGTGAAATGAGAATGAAAGAGATATAAATTCTTTCAAAACAATATACAAAGGTTCAGTCTTACTCTTCATTTCCAAAAATAACGAGCTCCAATGACATTAGGTTTCAGAAAAAAAAAAAACCAAACCAAACAACAAAGAACCTCAGAAACAAACCTCTATTTTTTTGGCAAGTATGGATATTAGAGGCAGATGATTTGGACCACACTGAACTACTGACTGTATCACCACACAGGAAACTGGAGCTCTTCAGAGGTTATTTTAGAGACATCAAAAACATTTGCAGCTTACTATAATAATAACATCTCCTTAAGAGTAACAGTGCATCTGCTAAACTTCTTTGTGTAAAGGACATGGTCATTTGCTCCCTGGAGATTTTCAGTTGTGTCGTGTATTAGCTTGAACCCACAAGTATTATCTGCAATCTTTATTTATATATTTATTTATTTGGTAAGTATACTGTGAGATGGTTTTGAAGTTCTTTTTGTTACCTGTACATTTCCAGATATCTAAGATCTCAGGCCAAAAAATGGTTAAAAAAACGCCCAGAGAGTTATTCTGGTGCAGTGCTGGAGGATGAAATTAGCATGTCCTTTGCATACAAGCTTCAAACAACCTGGAAAAAGTAGAAGGAATTGGGGTTTCCTCTAATTGAATCCTAGTATCCAGATAAACTTGCACACATCTAACCTTTGTTCTCTTCCTACAAAGCTGTTCAATTACACATGGAAAAAATGAAGTGCTATAAAAGCTATGGCATCTATTCACACCCCAGGAATCCAGTTTAATTATTCCCACTAGGAGATATGAAGTATTTCCTAATGCAAATACTGGACTCTCAGAACATTGACATCAAGGACCTCCAGTGTAATTTCCCCCACGGGGAAGAAGTATAAAAAGTGTTGCATTTTACACTCTGGTTAAGAACCGTGTTTTCTGATGATTCTGCTATGGAATAAAAAAAGCAAACCTCTAAGTTTTCAGTCAAGTTCTTGAATTTCTAATGTAAGATATGAATCTGCATAGTGAATTATTGCAAAATACAGCTATTTCTGCAAATATCAACAGAAAGGTAACACTGTATGCTCTGCATTCAGTCATGGATGTGCCATTAAGATAGAAGTAATATTCTGTAAGCACCAAGTATTTTAGGGCTGTGTTTCACTATTAGCTATGCAGTTACAATGTAGTGCCAGTTAAAATCAAAATGGGTGATAAATTTGTAAAGCATATCAAAGATCAAAACTTCCTTATCTAAATAAATGCCTGGTTAGCAGCAGTAAACATTAGCTTTAAAGAGAGTTTTAAAGAGGGTAGATTTATTTGCTAATGCTTTAATCAACAAGACAAAAGACTTTTATGTCATCAAATTAAAAAGTGAGACGTTTAGGATTTTAAGAAAGTATATGTGTATTTTTTTGAAAAGCATCTGTCATTTCATCCTGAAGGAAGAATGATTAGGCTGTATTTAAAAACAAAACCAAAAACCAGAAAAAAGCTCAATTTTTGAGGAAAATTGGGTTTTACATTGTTCTACATTCTGTGCAAGTAATCCAAACATTCTTTCTTACATCAGAAACAGTTTGGTCGCAGATCATATTTATAAGCAAAAGTAAATTGATTCTCATTGTCTATGGTGAATAAAATATATGCTTATGTGAATTATATATATATATCCAAAATATTAGAGCTAAAATAGATTCTTCTCTCAGCATCATGTTCAAAGGTACATGTAAGCATAAAAAAAAAATAAATCTTCCCAATATAACATCTTTAACTTGATATGTAATTTTAAAAAATGCTGGTTAAGTAAAATGTTTTAGACAAATATGGTAGATTCACCAGTTCAACTTCTGTACAGAGCAATATACACATCTTCGCCATAAACATAGCTTAAAATTGCTACCATGTGCCAAATAAACTTTTACAGATGTTCAGCAACAGAGTTCAAAGAAACTGCATTGTGTCTTCCTGGATATATACCAGCCAAATATATAAAAACAAAGAAAAGTCAAGATATAGAAGTGTCCATTTGCTGATGTTCAGATAAATGAGAGATGCAGGACTGCTAATATTCTTTCCTTCCCATTACTTGAAGTACATTCAAAAGATTATTTGCAGTTATTTTTAGCTTACATAGTGAGGCATTTCAGCTAAACTATGGTATGTTTTAAAGTGACTTTTCTCCTTAGCTTTTAAAAGGGTATTTCTAGATTATAGTACATGCATTAAATCCTCCATTGAGAAACTTTAACATGTACCCATAGAAACTACCTCTCAGCATTATACATATCATGGAGAGAAAAACATACTCTTATCAAGGTGGGATTACTTTTGTAAATTAAATAATAAGAAAAATGTAAGCATTTTGCATGGTAAAACAAATAATGTCCTACTTAAATATGCTAAATAAGGCATTGCTTCTGCCCCAAAGGGTTTACTTTTATTTTATATTGTTTTAAAGACAAATATATTGCAAATTTGTGTAATAAATCTATCAATCTTGTAATGAAGCCTGTAACTGTATGGTAAATTTAATTCATCATGTCCTGTTGACCACTCACTTGTTCTATAGTACTTTGCCCACTAATCCATTCTCCCTAAGGCTACAGGCATTTATAACATCTCCAATCACTTCTTAAAAATAAAACCCCCTACTCCCTCCAACAAGAAAGGTTTCCCTTCTTTCTCTCCATTGTGGAATTTCCATTTACCTCTTTATCCACCAAACACCTCCAAGCATGAACCTCCAAAATGACACTTCCCTAAGGCACAGGACAAGCAGTATTCAGTGTTCAACAGTGACAGGTTTAAAGTATAATATTTCACAACCCATTAGGGCTGGAAAGAGAGGCTTTTTAGTATTTATTGAGCTATGAATTCCCTTTCCAATAACAAAGATCCTGCTTCTACTGTGGGTTTTTCTCTCTTCCCTCCTCCATATAAAGGTATACACCCAGCCTAATACATATCTCTTTATATACACCAATCACATATTTCAACAGCAAATTTAAGGAAAAGATATATTAGGCCATTTTTAAAGGCTCCTACAATTTATTGCTTATAATTTTCCTTTCTTTGTGAGTTCCACATAGGTGGATTTGTTCTATGAGAAGAGTTCAGTCATGCAAAGGAAGAGATGAGAAATAACATAAATGGAAGTGAGAAATAATTTAGGAGAATTTTATGAAGCTAAATTTTTCTTCCATGCAAGTTATCACAGAATGTTAGGGGTTGGAAGGGACCTAGAAGATCATCTAGTCCAACTCCCTTGCCAGAGCAGGATCACCTAGACTAAGTCACCCAGGAATATTCACCTTTCCTTAGTATGAACTGCAGAATTAACTTACAGCTTTCACACACAATACCATCGAAAGCTCTTGCCAAAAAAAAAATTACTAAGAACCCTTCATGCTTTCTTCCTCTCTTTAAATATAACATTTCCTCACCTATAAAATAGTCTATAGTTATTACTACTGAAAAAATGGACAGATTTTATTACTTTTTAAGTAGAAAGACAATGCACTGGAAAACAAATTTTCTGAACAGTGAAATTAATGAAGCCCAATTCCTCAGACTTGTATCCCACATCTAGTTACTCCAGTATCTAGCATTGTGGCAAGTTAAACTGTTGCTTTCCACTAGCTAGGCCGTTTACAACCGCTCTGGTGTCTCGCAAGAGCTGAACTCAGCGCCTCCTCCAACATTTCTCACCCTCTGACTTTCATGCCTAGGTGCCTGCATTTCGGGAAATTTGTAGGAACAGAATATCAGAGAAACTGAGCTCCCTCTTATCCCTTCAGATTCAGTTGAAATTGGCCAGTGAGTTAAAAAATCTGTCACTGTGGGAAACACTCGCATGCATATGGATGCACATGTTCACGCACACCCAAGGATACAGTGTAATCACATAAACCTCATTTCCTTCGGAAACCAGCCTAAAAAAGACATAGCAACAGCAGATGTGAACAGTTATGAAAAGCAGCTGTATGAGTTTTCCATGAAACAAACAAACATAAGGTCAACATGCATACAGGTTCCTTTAACAAAGCTCAACTGGCAAGCCTTTGAAATATTTACATAAATATTTTAAATATCCTCTTTCTGTGGGGCAGAGGACATACATCTTGACATCCGTTCACGTAAGATATGTTTCTTATTTTCTCTGAGTCACATTCTTACCCACTGAAGTCAATAGAAGCTTTATCTCTAACTTCTAAATCTACAGTCAGTATATTTTTCTCCAAGTATATTGATATAATTTATCTGGGTATATTTATAACGACCCTTTCTTTGACTGCAGTTATATAAATAATAATGGGTTTATATCTTATCCATGCCATACATTAATATATTTGAGTACTTCCAAAACTACCACTGATCATGTATGAAAACCTTTGTAACAAAATTAATTAGAACCCAGACACATTTGGAGACAAGAATCACCACAAAAGAGCTCCGTAGTCTTAACTAGAAGGATTAACTTTTCAGTGCTTCTAACAACAGAAAGCAGTTTGTGCTTTCTTAGACCAACATGAGAGTCATTTAGCAAACGCTATTCCATTCAACTTCAAAAGCCATCTGGAAATTGTATTGTGGCTTGTGTCATCCTGGTAACATAAAAACACAGGACTGTGAGGGATTTTGAGGGGCAAAAGAATACAACCTAATGTCTCCTCTTCCACTATGCAAGGAACATTTAATCCAGAGAAGTCCAAAGCATACCTACCTTTTATACACCCCATTTCTTTTCTCATTTGATTCAGAAAGCTCAAGAAGAAACCAAAGCTAGAACTCTAATTAACCGTGCCAAAAGACATCTGATGTTTCAGAACCTATTCCAAAATCTAGGTTTATACACGCCTTAACATCTTTAGTTTCCAGCACATCACAGGAGCTACATTTCCTCTTTGAGTACTCCTCAAGAAAAGCTTCCTGTATGGAACTTGAGCAGTCTGAATGTTTCATCTAGAGACATTTATTATTATTTGCTGGTTTTATATCACTTCGAGAGATAGAAAGAGTTAGGTTTAACTGTTAACCCAGCAGGTTTTTTTGTACAGTAGAGACCAAAACTGAACACAATATTTCAGGTGTGGCTTGACAAGCCCTGATAAAAGTGGGATAATGACTTATCTCTGCTGGTGATGCCCTTGATGCAACCCAGCATCCTGTTCACTTGCTTTACCACTGCAGAACACTGTTCACTCATACAGAGCTTGTTGTCCACCAGGACCCCCATCTTCCTTTCCACAGAGATGCTCTCCAGCCAAGTATATCTCAGCCTGCACTCCACTCCTGGATTATGTTTTTCCAGGTGCAAAACCTTACACTTGTCCCACTTGTCCTTGCTGAACTTCACAAGGCTTTTGAAAATAGTCTATGTCCTTTTGCTGGTATAATTTCTGTTTCATAGAGCAGACAGTATTTTTCTGCATTGAAATGAATGAATAAAGCAGTTGTTGAGAAAAGACATCCTCAACTGAGTGCAGCTCTGTAAATACCTCTGTGCATTCCTGTTTGAAATGCCATTCTCATTTTACCAGGTTTTCCCATTCTCTCACATTAAGTCATTCTCAAACGTTGGGTAAACAATGACAACTAGATTCTTATTAAGAATTTCCATAGTACACATTTTTTACAAGTTATTTAAAGTATTTCAATGGAGATGACAACGCAGTAAGTGCTTTCCTTGGTAAAATACATGCTGCCTCTTAGGTGAGCACTCACTGTTTTATTCACCTAGGAAGGGGAGGAAGAGACAAGTTCAAAGGAAGCAGAAAATGAAGTTATGAAATGTAAACATCAAAATTAACTCCATCTAGGATGACTCTAATATTTCAATTGCACTTTCAGACACACACAGAACTCATAATTAACGATGTCACCAAATTTGCAGAGACACAGCAGATTGCCCATATAAATTCTGAAGGCTTATTAGCTGCCAGTTTTTATCTGATACATTGGGAATATAATTAGAAGCCAGTAATGATGGAATGAAGTTGATCTGAGAAGTTGGTCTCCAGTGTGTGTGCTTGAATCAAATTACCACTACTCCCTGTTGAGAAAGAACTAGTACCCAATCTTGTTGAGTGTTTGGGATTTCAACATTTTTATTATTCAATACTAATTCTAATTCAGAGGCCTGTAAGAAAGAAAGGGACAGTCTTTTTAGCAGAGGGTAACAGTTTTATATTAAAAGAGGGTAGATTTAGACTAGATAGAAGGAAGAAACCCTTTACAATGAAGGTGGTGAAACACTGGAGCTTCCACCAGAGAGGTGGTAGATGCCCCATCCCTGCAGACATTCAAGGTCAGGTAGTAGGAGGCTCTGAGTAAACTGATCTGGTTAAAGATGCCACTGCTCATTGCAGGGGGACACTGGACACATTTAAAAGTCCCTTCCAACACAAAGCATTCTATGATTCTAATTCTGTAAGTACACATCTATACATCTACTCTGCTAGAATACACTTCCTTGTGTCTATATTCTTGTCATAAAATAGAAAAGGCATAATGTACTCTAATATGATCACGGACTGCTGTGTTTCTTAAGAATATACCCCAACCTCAAAATATCTAAATATTATCCAGTGGCTTTCATCCTCCCCCATGTGTTCTGGACTCTTTGGAATTAGGGTGTGGTTTTTGGTTTGAGTCTGCTGTCAAATCAATGAAACACAATCTCCACTGCAGCACACAACCCAGTTTACAATTGCATGTAACAGCAAACAAAGTCAGATCACAATGCCAGGAGCACCCCATTACCTTTGCAAGATGGCTTATCTATCCCTCTGAAAAGTTTAGCAATACTTTCTATACATTATTTGGATGAAGGGGGTAAAGAAATGCCACCAATTGTTTTCATTTGCATCCTCACTGTATACTCATACATACAGAAAGTACTGGGCATTTTCATATTATGCATTTATCTGCAGTAAAACTAACATGGAAATGCTTGTATGCATCAAAATATTATTCCAGTCCCTCTCTAAATAAGAAATAATGACTGCACTTTTTTTCCACTTTAAAAAAGCAGAACTAAAACTATATGTAAAATGAAAGAAAATTTCTGTTTCCTCAGTGAATCCTTAAAGTAAAGCAAGTACAAATAATTTTTGTTTTGTATCTTCCTCGGGTTCTAGCACATCCTGCATCAGTTTGCCAGTGCCTGGCTGCTTAGTTCACTAGAAAGGGAAAAAAATAATTAAAAAAAAATAAATTCTTTCTAGCTTCTGGCAAAGCCCTTTTCCCTCCTGGAAGTCTTCCCAAAATCAGTGGTTCCTGATGCCTTTTTCTACGGACAGCTCAGCCATCTCTAGTCTAGCTTGCCTTCTGAAGTCCTCTACATTTCTTTGCTCTGCTTCTTGGATCAAGTTCCCAAAGCCTTACACTCATAAGCTTTCTCTCAAGTCCTGCCTTTTGCATGCTCTTCTGGTTTCTGAGCTGATTCTGGCACCAGATTTTTCACAGTTCCTTTCCAGCAATGAGTCAGTCTGTGGTGCAAGTCTCAGCACAGCAGCTGCCTTCATCTTCCTCTTAACTAGCAGCACTCTGCTTAGCATCTTACACGAGGCCAAGCTTTAAAATGGTTACAGAGGTCAGAAACAACTTTGTTCCCTTTTGTCTGGAATTCAGGATTCCTCTGAGACTCATTCCTTCTACTGAATACTGCATCTTTCCAGCAAGCCTTCAGATGTAGGTGCCCACTTGAATGGCAAACTCACCCGCTGAGAAAATGGTTGCAGTTTGGTAATAAAACATGGCACAAGGTACTTGAAATACAGGAGCTTGCTTGGATTTCATCTACTGAAAAAATAATCACCCACAGGGCATGCCTTTTCTCTTTTTTTTTTTTTTTTTTTTTTTCACCCCAGAGTCAATGCAGCTATGGAACACTGAAATTAATCTGATCCTAATAGGTACAATGAAATGGCCTAATCCTTATTCTTCTGACTTGCATCTACACAACCATAATAAAATTTAAAGGAGCCAGGAACTCTTTTATGAAACCTGTGCTGCTAATGAGTATATGCAACCTAGAGGAAAAATGCCTTTAAGAAAATCAAGAAAGGAAGTTTATTTTTTTGTAAAGACAGGACATCTGACTTATAAATCCATCAGTATTTATGTAAAATAATTTTGCTTGCTGCTGTTAAAAAATTCCTCTAAAGCACAAACAGAATCTTAAAGGCAACTTTTCCATATCACTTAGAATAAAAATCATTCATACTATTATTTTCCTGTGCCACCATCTCTTCACTTTGGGACTTGGCAGCAGTCACAAAGCCACTACTGAAGTCCTGAGTAAATGAGGACCTCAGCACACACCCAACTTCTAGAATGTGAGAAGACTTCTTAATGTGGAGTAGAGGTTGCAGTGGCATGTGATCAGTTCAACTTGATATTTCATGCTTTCTGGTATTGAAGATATTAGTACCAGCATGAAGGCCTAAACAAGTCTTTCCTTACAGTTCCTTACACAGCTTTGTCATTTTTTTTTGTGCATTACAACACAACAGCTTATATCCTATCAATCTTACTCTCATGCATTCCTTATTAAACTGCTGTAACTATTCCTGAATATTTATTTAAATTAGCCAATCATTTCTGCAACTCTGAATTTTAATATCATAGAAAGATACATATGAGATTAGGAGTTGAAGTGAAATCTAAAATAGGATTCTGGCACTGAAGGTTATTTGTCATATAGAGATTCATGCCATATCAGCCATTTTATATATGGCTACAAGGGAAACATCTGCAAGGTCTAACAGCTGATAAAGAGTAACCTCCCCTGCTACTAAAAAAAAAAAAAAAAAAAAAAAAAAAAGGAAAACTGAAAACTGCATTCTATTCAAAGGCCGCAGATAAAACTTAATGAACTGAAATCCCATAACAACAATTTTAATAAAGGCTAAAAGGGAAACAATTGCAAGGTACAAAAACTAAAAAAGAGTAACCCCCCCTTCTAAAAAAAAAAAAAAAAAAAAAAAAAAAAAAGGAAGACTGAAGACTGCATTCTATTCAAAGGCCGCAGATAAGACTTAATGAACTGAGATCTCATAACAGAGAAATGATGAATAATATAGAACTAATATAGTCCACATACACAAAGCATTAAGAAACTATGTTAAAAAGAAAATCTTATGTGGCTCCCACCCCCCAAGGTATTTGCAGCCCTGCATAAAATACAGTTTTAACAATTTTTAAAAACTCAATATCAACTTTTCCAGAGATGCTATTTCTAAATTAAGATCATGCAATTCTCTCCCTCTCTCCCACACAGGTTTTGGCAAGCATTACTAAACACATTATTGTAACCAGGATAGAGCATGCAGGCTCAGAAAGGGCCTTGGGATATTAGCTTTGCTGGCCATTTTCACAGAGAACAAGTTAAGCTGCATGAATTTTAACAGTGCTCTTGCTGGTTGCTTCAGAGAAAAAGCTAGTTGGTGGCATGGAAAAGAAGGGTAGAATTAGAAGAAAAAAAAAAATTAGAACAAAAAAAACTTTTCACTGACAATAAGCAACAAGCTTGACCTTTTGGAAAAGGGTACCTAATACTGTAGTTCAAACCAGCTGAAAAGGAGATCTCAGCCCCACAGAATTATTTATAAAATGGCAGTTGGTGAAGAAAAGGGGAAGCCTAAATGACTATAGACAAAGGAATCAATTCCCAAGACTGCAGTCAGTGCTTCACTGTTATCAAGTCTCAAATCAAATGCATTTGCACCCACATACTGATTTAATTCCTTTGTAATTCTGTTCAGCAAAGGCCTAGCTTGCCATCTCCACTGGAATAAAACAAAACCCACATATTGTTAAGCAAGTTCCTGACACTTCATCTGGCTAAAGCCAGTAGTATAGGCTGGTTTTAGTTTCTGAGGTATTAAGACATAGGAGTTTCAAAGCTAACAGAAATCTCAGAGACAAACAAAAATTCCACTCCAGATCAAGCCTGTCACACCACAGCCCTTCACAATATTTGTAGCCTTGTCAACAGTTTTCCTTTCAAAATATATTGCTGAATCCAAACTTTAATCTAAAACATTTTGTTTGGCCAGGAACTGCTACTTCTCAACCAAATGCTAATTGTGCCAACATTTTTTTCTTGTCTCAGTAACTCCAAGTTGTATCCTTGAAAAGATAGTTAAATATGTTACAAGACTTGTCCTTCACAGCAGTGATATCAGATGAGTAAGTAAAGAGGCTTTCATCATAGAACAACCCTCAGCTAACAGCTTTCTTTACTGCATATTAGTGAATAAAATGGGATAACCATGTGTTGTACAAGCATAATTGGCTAAAGCAATCAATATGATTGGCTTCCATAAGTGTGGCTTTCATAGCCACATAAACTGGTATACATTTGCCTAATCACTCAGTAGGTGTTAAATAATCAAATGTGTGTTAGGATTGGAATTTTATAAAAGATTAAAACCATTTAAGGTCAATGACTGCTCCTAAGGAATGCCAAAGTTGAAGCGTGGTACCAAGGGTTCTACATTGGGGTTGTTGTTTTTTGGGGTGGTTTTGGTTGTTTTTTTTAAAAAAAGGGATAAAAATCTACCCACCCCCACCCCACCCCCTCAAAAACAAAACAAAACAAAACAAAAACCAACCTACATAAGCAAATGCATCTGGTGAAAAAATTATTCTGTAAAATGTATTGGAAAAGTAACTTTATTCTGTAACAACTTTCATAATTCAGCTCTTATGTTACCCGTAATACTCCCAGGTCTGTGTGGGACAAAGGGAAGTTTGCATCCAAAAAAATGATACATATGGTTTTAATTGTTTTTTGCAGGGAAGTCAGGGTCCAATGTAAAGAAAAGTGATTCCAAACTCCAGCTTGCAAACCAGGTTTTCACGTGAAAATTTCCAATAAAAAAAGCAGCAACAGATGTGGCAGAGGCTACTAACTCGTGACATTTTTTTTTCAGTTTCTCCAACTGCCACCTAATCAACACTGTTTGCACTGAGCACAGTCAAGACTTCCTTCACAAATCCTCTTCCTACAAGTTGTACATATAGCAAAGTTCAACACCTTCCTTTTCCTTCAGTTACTTTTTTTTTTAAAAAATAACATATGTATGGTTTATACTTTTTATTCGTGAAATAATGAATCTGCTAGAGAGTATCAGTTTTAAGAAGGTAATGAAATATGGTATGAAGCTACTGCACAGCAATGAAGCTGTCCTAACACTAATCAGAGCAAAAGAACTTTCAACTTCTATAAATATAACCAACATTTTCCTAACTAAATTCCTTGGTCTTGGCTACAGTAAGGGCAATAGGCACAATAAACTTACAGAAACCGTGCACAATGACCCAGTACAATCTTAATGCCCTCAGAATGAATAACTTAATAGTATCTGCTGTTACATACTCTACTCTTCCAGCTACCTGTTCATGTGTTTAATTCCACAAGGGAACTAGTCTTCTGTGGGTAGACAACATAAGAAGGTAAAATATGGAAAACTAAATGTTGGGGCCAATGTAGAGGCTAGCAGAGGATATTGGAAGAAAAAATACTTTAAAATTTAAGGAGGAAGAAAGATTATGTGAGAGATAATGAAGATATTAGCAACAAAAGAGCAACAAAAAAGTAAACTAACGCCAAACAATATTCTGAGAGTAAGCCAAGTTTTTTAGGTCTCACTAAATAAATAAATATATAAATAACACCAGAATGAAACAAAAATACTAACTAATCCAGCTTAGTTAGGTGAAATTTTAAAAAGCACTGATGTTTTATAGAAGATAGATACTATTATGTCAATTAAAAATATTTTTTTTGGTCAATTTATACACAGAAATACTTTGTTTAGTCCTTCTGATTCACGGAAGTTCTAGACTGTTACCATCTGGGACAGATACAAAAAAAAAAAAAAAGCAATTAAAGCACAACAATTTTGTTAAAATGTGAATACATTGTGGGGTTGCAAGCAACCATTAGAAAATGGCATCTGAACTAATTTTCTCCAGAACAAACCTTTGCTTGTATTTTCAATAAAAGTATGAATGTGATGGTTGAAGTATGGAGTGGAGGAAAAGTGTATTAAAGTGTATTAAGTGTATAAAGCTGTATTTATCCATATTTTTGTGTTCTTGGAATTGCATGCTTTGACTGCTACATAGGCAAAGACTATACATCTTTCATGTCCTTTATATCTATTTTTCTGACACAATATTAAATCTGTCCCATATTTGGGCTTTCAAAACAGTATTCAATTTATAAACAAGATATATAAAACAAGAAAAAAAAGCCCCCCAAAAGAAAATCCAATAGAAATGAAATTATTGTGAACACTGACTTAATATGCAACTCCTTGAAAATGGATAAAAGATGGCCATTTTAATCTGTTGGCTACTTAATGTCATGTAAGTATCTTGTGTTCAACAAAAGACCATTTAAGAGTAAGTTCCAACTGAACATAAGGATATGTAATGTTTTGCAAAACACTGAGGCTTTCCTTTGGTGCATATTGTTACCAGACATACCATACCATGTAGATCCTTGAGTTGGCAAAACCAGACTTTTCAGATGAGAACGTGTCTATACTGAAGAGACCCTTTAGTTCAATGATAGCTTTACCTGAGATGAACATTTTTGGTAGAAAAGTCATGCCAATAACTAATTGAAAAAGGGAGTTTCTCAATTTATACACGGAACTCAGAGACTATTTTATGTGAAAAGATAGCCCTGATGAGTTGTAAAGTCCAGTAAAAGAAATTAATGGGAGTACTATACTTAAAGACAAACCAAGAATTGTTTTTTGCTGTCCTTAAGCGAGTTTGCACTCTGTTCTATTATACCTTAGCAGAAAAAGGAAGAAAGAAAAGGAACAGACAAAATTTCTGAGGTTTTCAGGTATTCTTCATGTCAACATTTTTAGTTCTCCAATGGCCATACACAATGTATGGGCATTTCTTCTATAATACAGTGACTTATAATTATGAACCCTATCTATGGGTTCCTATGTTCAGGAAACATTCCTAGCAGCTTTAACATACTTTTAAAGGAAAATACTGGATGTAACTGGGTGATATCTAGCTCTTTGGAGACTGCAGACACATGTATCCTCTTGAGCTCTGATTTGACTGGGAGGTTGAAAATATCAACAGTTTATGAGCTAAAGTACAAGACAAAAAAAAAAAAAAATCCTGTTTATAAGAACACAGCAGCCATCAGACATTTGTTAATGTTCTTTAAAGGGCTCCCAAAGTTCATTAAAAATAAGCATTTCTGCTCCCTTTTTTGAGAAAAGGCATATTGCCTCTGTACAGAATGGCAAGGATGCACTGGACAGGGATTTTGGTATCCACAAATTCATCAAGAACAACAGCACTGTCTCCTTCATGCCCTCAGACTGAGGTTGTAAATTGCTTGACAAATTACACCATTTGAAAAAAAACTTGCAATATAACCCTACTGTTACTTCTGCCTTCTGTGCCTCTGTCCTCTCTGACACTTTCTCTGCAATAACATTCAAATCTGCATTCTCCTAAACAGTAGTAGGAAAAGGACACACAGACACAGACTTAAGATCTGAAAATAAAACAAGTGTATGGGCAAGGGGCTTTTTACTTCTGCTTTACAGTCACCGAGGCCATCAAGAATGCTATGTCGTGACAGCTGTACTACAGCACCATGCCACCCATGAGGCTGGTGGATTAAATATTTACAGTGCTTATCTATAGGATTTCTTTTAGCAAACATCAGTGGAAGCCAGAGAAGATGGGTTTAGAGTAAGAAGCTTTGCAGAGTCTAACTTCAGAAAAGAGAATCAGGCTCTCTTCTGTCCATATGAGTCTTTATTGACTGCCAGGGAAAACTTGCGAAGAAGAAAACTTGCTCCAACACCTCCCCTACCTCCCAGCACATGCTTATTTTAAGGCAATTACTCAAATATATGCTTCTCCTTTAATCTTAATAGAGGCATTTTCTCTGATCAGAGATGGAAATAAGTAGCTGAGAAGTAGCAAAGAATGTCATATAGTCTACAGAAAAGTCAAAAGATTAAAGCATTACCTGGGTGAATGGATTAACAAATGGCTATGCACTAAGTCTACAAATTTATTCTAGTTTCAATTCTTCATCTTCTTACACAAATTTTACATCAATTTCTAGACATCTAAAACATGTGCAACTTCACCATGTGAAATCTCCCACTGATGCCAATGTGCCTACAGTCAGCATCATGCTTGAGAAATTCTCTGAAACACACAGTTCATAAAGCATGAACTATACCAAGAAAGTGATTAGTCTTCTCTCATTTTGACACTATCTCAGTTTGATATAAATGGCTGAAAATAACATACAAAACTAAGATGTTCAATAATCTCAATAATGGATAGAAGTAGTTTCCAATAACAACCACCAAAATAATTATGAAATATTGGTGTTCCCGTGTAGCAATTACAGACTGATTGAAATGATGACTAATTTGCACTTTCACTGATGAAATGCAGTATTCAAGACCCCGATGCTGCTACTGCAAGCAGAGGTTCTGAGATCTAGCCACTTCCTGTAAGAAGTCTCAGTACATCTGTTGGGTGGCCATTTCCCAGTCTTTGGCTTTCTGCTAATACTGACTTTTTTTTTTTCCTTTCTTATAAGGGTCATTCTATGACCACTTATTAACAATTTTCTGTTTCAGAATTCTTTCCTATCTCAAAAACTCTATACCTTAGGAGTTCTCTATTTCTTATATGGTTGTAACAAAACACAGTGTGAAATACTTAATGTTATGGCTTCATAATTAAGATAAGTGAAGCTGAATAAATAACTGCTTCTATAAGACGAAAGAATACCAAAGAAAGATTTGACATTAGTACAGGCTAATAAAGATTCTACAAAGAAAATGCACATTTTTGTACATTATAAAATATTCTTCCAAGAGCAATGTGAATTAATATTTACAAATTGTTCTGAATCTTTTTTTTTCTCTAAGCATACAATAGGTCACTTGTTAACACTGACATATGTATCTGGCCTTTCCCAGTTGTAGGAAAAAATTGTGTCAATTTTCCCTCCGACTGCCTTCCTATTCTGTCACACACATTATTTCATGAAACATGAATCCAAATGTTCTGTTTCTTTTCTATTTCCTTTCACCACAAATTCCAGAGTCCCCCTCTGCATGGCTTTTAGTAACAATTCAGCCTTTCTAGTCTAATGGCAAAAACTCAATACTGCTGTCTTTAATCAGGCTACTTTTCACTTCAATGTCTTCAATACTGAAGATTCAACCCTTTGTTAGAACTATTTATTTCCAGTCAGAAGTTATGCCTGATTCTACATTAAGCATCTATTCTCATAAGAAACAGTAAGGCTTGACAAGATGTCTGAAAAAAACCACAGAACATTCACACACAGAAGGGGGGAAAAAAAGTAATGGATCTTAACAAAGACCATCTTTTTCAAGTTGTAACAATCAAGTACTCAGGCACTTCTAAAAGACTCAGGTGATTTGTACTGGGATATGGACCATTAGAGTTACAGTTAATGTAAAGGTAACCCACATTACTTGGGAAAAAAAAAAAGGATATTTTTCCTGCACCACATCTTTTTCTCTAAATTGGAGAGACATAGATCTGACAAATGGATCCAAATAGATCCCTCTAATAAAAGAGTTGTCTGAATTGCCATACTCAAAAATTTGCAATTGATGGCTCAATGTCCAAGTGGTGACCAATGATGAGTGGCATTTCTCAGGGGTCATTACTGCTTTATTACTGGGGATTGTTGCTTCTTAACATCTTTTTTGGCAGCATCACAGTTTGCTTGAGTGCACCTTCAGGAAGTCTGCAGATGACACACTAATCTGAGTGGTGCAGTCAATATGCCAGAGGGAGAAGATGTCATCCAGAGCAGCTTTGATGGGCTTAAAGAGGTGTGCCCAACCAACCTAATGAAGAGTAACAAGGTCAAGTGCAAGGTCCTGCATCTGGGTTGGGGCATTCCAAGTACAAAAACAGGCTGGACAATGAGTGGATTGAGGGTAGCCCTGTGGGGAAGGACGGGGTTGTTGGTGGATGAAAAGCTGACTATGAGCCAGCAATGTGCTCTTGCAGCCCAGAAAGCCAATCACATCCTGGGCTGCATCAAAAGAAGGGTAATCGGAAGGCTGAGGGAGGTGATTCTCCCCCTCTGCCATCCTCTGGTGAGATGATACTTGAGAGTACTGTGCCCAGGTCTGGGGTCTCCAGAATAAGACAGACATAAAACTGCTTAAGTGGATCCAGAGGAGGGCCATGAAGAAGATCAGAGGGCTACAGAACCTCTCCTCTGAGGAAAGGCTGAAGCAGTTGAGGTTGTTTAATCTGCAGAAGGCTCCAGGGAGACCCTGTAGCAGCCTTTCAGTACTTAAAGGGGGCCTACAGGAAAGATAGGAAGAAATATTTTATCCAGGAATGCAGTGACAGGACAAGGGGTAATGGCTTCAAGATGAAAGAGGGTAGATTTAGATTACAGATTGTGAAGCACAGACACCTTTAATCAGCCACATCTCTTGATCCCAAAGGATTAAGTTCTTTACCACGAGAGTGGTGGACACTGAAACAGGTTGCCCAGGGAGGTGGTTGAGGCCCCATCCTTGGAGACATTCAAGGTGGGGCTTGACAAGGCCCTGAGCAGCCTGCTCTAGGTGAACATGTCCCTGCTCTCAGCAGGGGAGTTGGACTAGATGAGCTCTAGATGTCCCTTTCAACCCACACATTTCTATGATTCTATGATTGGAATACTCCAAAGGAATGCTATATACTAGAAATTACACATCTAAATAGAACATAATAGTAACCTGTATGAAAGACACCTAAGAAAAACAAAATCCCTCTGTATCTGCAGTCCAGCTGATGCTCTGAAAACTAGTGTTAGAAAAATCTTTTAAGACATTTTATTACTTAATACCAGTATTGCCAACAACCCAACCTGCAGCCTCTAAGCTGTGAGCCACAGGGGATAAGCATTTTGTATCCTGTGCTTATATGAAAGATTCAGGTCCCACTTCCTATGATGAGATGAAGAAGGAAAAACACTTGCATGGGCACATGAAGCCCACTGATGGACTTCCTATACATTAACAGAGATCTACTGCCAGCTGAATATTCTGTTCAACTGGTAATATAAACTTTAGGTTCTATAGATCTATTTCCCACTGTAGGTGTGGAATATATTGAGGAAATATATTCTAGAGATAGCCTATACTGAAAATTGAAAATAGGCTAAGAAGCAGATCTCAGAGTATCTCAACAGAAAAATCCAAATCAGGAACATTGTCTGTTCCATTGCATTGTGTACATTTTAGGACTCTGCTCCAAAAGAACCAGATGTTTGCTTTTTAAATATATACATTATGCTCAAAATTGGTTACTGAAATGAACAGCAGTTCCAGTTCAGATGTGTTTATAAATAGAGAAGTTATGCTGAAAGATATACAGGCATTTAGAATGTATGACCATCTGTATGTAAACTGGCCGCAAGTATTATACTTTGATTAATCCCTAAAAGACAACGCTTTCAAAACTAAGGCCAATTTATAGTAACAGAAGTCACAGAAATTATACGGGGGGGGGGACGGGGGAG
>JAOEGS010015901.1:58555-74972 GCA_025447755.1 Corythornis vintsioides | reverse complement strand
TAGATCTTAAATTAATTAATAGAAAAGAATAGAATAGAATAGAGGGTGATGGTGATAAAGATAGTGTAAAAGTATTGTTGTTTTTGTTGGTTTTTGCGTAGAAAAAAAAGAAAAAAATATTTACTTATGAGAAATACAGTTTAATCATTACAACTGGGTTTAGCTCACACATCCTTCCTTCTACAGTACCACTTCTAAGGACACACACGGTAGGCACAGATTTGCTTCAACAGTGTGAATACAAATGGAAGATACAAGCAAGTCACAGACTGGGAAACTCATGAAAAATATGTCTCTTCAGCCTTTAAAAGATGTAGCACCTCACAGAGCCAAAAGCAAATAAAACTTGAGATCGTCTCTTAAACACCTAGGACTACATACTCATTGGAAATTGCCTAAACTCTTCTAGGTTTTATCTAACCAGGTGATATGGAAATGTGTTCAAATCAAAGTATTCTTTCATGCAATATAAGTAGAGGAAATGCTAGAAATGTAGTTTAAGACTGCAGCAGATTAGTTAACAAAAATATTCAGCTATGCCAATCCTGTTTTAAGGGGAAGTAAAAAAAAAAAAAAAAAGAATACAGCTTATAACATTTTAAGATAACTCATCATGGAGAAATTAATACCACAGATTTCTAATGGGATACAAAAATTACACCTCTTAATCACTGGTATGCATAGAGACTGGATTTTCAATGGCTGAAAATTCTTGCCCTGTGATAAGTAGTTTTATCATGGTATCATGGAGTTGTAAAATCAGGCATATGATCTTAATGAATAACCACAACTTTTTAAATTGATAAATATTTTCCCATTTAACTTTTTTATATCATTGCAGTTTTCAAACAGCAAAAATGAATGGTTCTGTTCTCCTCTGAGCTAGTGGTAGCAAAAGATGCACAGAGCCATTGGAATACTGAACCTAATAACTCCTGAGGAAGACTAGCATTGGAAAAAGTAGTTTTCTTTCCAAAGGTGTTTTCATATGTTTAAGAGGAAAGAAAAAAAAAAAAGGAACTGTAGAAGCTATCTTAGACTGTAAAGTACTCCTGAGTTCAGCATTATATAAAAAATATTACTTGAGTCAAAGAATTAAGGCAATTGAAGTGAGATACTGTAACTAGGCAATTGTCCTTAGATCTGATCCTAAGAAAAAGAAGACACTTTTAAACTGCTAGCATCAATAACCTTGAAGACAGTTATTAAAAGGTACAGAATTTGTACAAAACTCTATAAAAACACTGTAATAGAATACACCCTGATACTCTATTTCCTATTAAAAGAGTAAAGAAATATTTTTAAAAGACCAAGTACCTTTTGTTGCAATGATTAAAAAGATTCTCACATTTCCAATCCCCTGCTAGAAATTAAGGTGCCAAGGTTCCAGGTAAATCTTAATAAGGCTACACAATTGAATTAATCTTGCAGTGAACAAAAAAAAAAAAAAAAAAAAGGAAGGGAAATACTATTCAAGTTTCTCAGAAGGCTGATGCCTGAGTATGTAGTTGGAACTGAACAGGATTTTCACAATATATATCCATGGGATATATAATTCTATTTTTCTGACCTGCTCGTCATGACACTTAAAAGCTTCAAAATAATACTATGTCTAGAAAAACACTCCTATGTGATTTCTACAGACAAAAAACTGAAGCACAGGTGAGCCAAAGTGTCCACAGTCACAAAAAATGTCAAAGAATAGAGAAATCAGGACAACCAAGCATCAGGTTAGCCTTCTAACTCTTCCCCTTTGGAGATTGTGGAAGAGCACCTCAGCACTCACAGGGAAGCAAGTCTGCAGAGTACTCACTGCTATTTTAATTCATCTTACTGTAAACTGGCACTTTGTACTATTCTGATCTGGAGCTAAACTAGATGTAAAACTGATGACTGCAAAAATGACCTGTTGAGTATATTAAGGATTGAATTAAGCACTGTATTTGGAAGAAGATTAAACAGAGTTCTTCGTAAGGAAAAATTCCATGCTCTGGCCCTAGAAAACTAAAATCTCACTTTATTTTCATTTGCACAGATTAACTGAAGTCAGAAAAGCTCCCTCGATTTGCTTAGGCTAAGAATGTGGCCCAACATGTATAATAGGGACTGCTGCCTACCATTACTTCAGGAAGGCTTTTGATCCTGTCTCCCATAACATACTCACGGGTAAGATTAGAAAGGGCGAGTTAGATGAGTGACCAGTGAGGTGGACTGAGAACTGCCTGAGTGACAGAGATTAGAGTTGTGATCAGAGGTGCCATGTAGTTGGAGGCCAGTAGCCCATGGGGCTCCCCAGGGGTCAGTACTGGGTTCTGTCTTGTGCAGTATTTATCAATAACCTGGATGAAGGGACAGAGTGCACCCGCAGCAAGTTTGCTCACGATACAAAACCATGAGCAGTGACTGACACACTAGAAGGCTGTGCTGACATTCAATGAGATCCAGACAGGCTGGTGGAGGGGAACCTCATGAAGTTCAAAAAGATCAAGTGTAGAGTCCTCCACCTGGTGAGGAATAACCCCATGCTCTGGTACAGGTTAGGGGCTGACGGGATGGAAAGCAGCTCCATGGAGAAGGATCTGGGAGTCCTGGTGGACAACAGGCTGACCACAGACCATCAGTGGGATCTTATGGCCAAGAAAGCCAGTGGTATCCTGGGGTACATTAAGAAGAGTGTTTCTTTACTTTTACAAATCTTTACTTTTGAGGGTGATGAAGCACTGGAACAGGTTGCACAGGTAGGTTATGGAATCTCCTATGAAGACTTTCAAAACTCACCTGGATGTGTTCCTATGTGACCTGCTCTAGGCAAACCTGCTTTCAGAAGGGGTTGGACTCAATCTCCAGAGGTCCCTTCCAATCCCTACCATTCTATGTAATACAATAAGAATCTAAGTACGCCATCTTAACTATGGAAAAATACTTTTACTAGACACACCAATCATTGTTTCCTTTCTAAAGTACTTCACTTTGTCTGTACAAATTACCTAATTCTGTTCCCTTGCTTTTACTTGTTTATTGCTGCTAGCAAACCAAAACTTTCTCCCACCATCTCTTACTCATGTGTCTGGTACCAGGAAACCCAGAGCCACTTTATAAAACTTGATGCATGTCAGAAAGGCTATTCTGAGTATTTTCACTTGGCTTTAAGCCTATAAGATTATTTTGCAGGAAACAGACAAAATTGGAACATATTTTCTCTTTACACTGATAAAGTCAGTCAGCTGGAGTAAATTAAAGGATTTGCTGGACCTAAATTAAATTTTCTAATAACTGCATCACCTGATACAGAAGTAACAGAATTTCTCAATTATAATGGGCTTATATGAAGACCTGTTTCATTTGGATTTTATGTCCAAAATGATGACACATGAAACAACTTCAGCTCTACTTGATGACATATGGCTCAAGATCAAACTCATACTCTCTGTGGTTTGGAGTAAATACGCACTCCATTTTTAATTATCTCTAAGCAGCAGCATGTGCTTTGTCAAAATTGTTCTGTTTACAGTAGCAGTGGAAATACATACTTTTTAATAATCAATTCATATTCACAGATGCTGAACTTCTATTATTATATACATTGGCAATCAGGAAAAATATAGAATGCAGTGCATTTAATAGATTTATTTTTTTTAATAAATTAATGAGACTCCTTAAGGAAAAGCTGGAACTACTGAGGCAAAATGCAGGGATTCTTTGCAAATGTCTATTTGCTACAGTATAAAGAATTGTAAATTTTATACCTTAATTTATCACTTTTATATTTGCCTTTATATTCTAAAATAACTTCCACTGTTTGAAGATACATGCTAGTAAAAACAAAAAAAAACCCCAAAACAAATGCACAAAAAAATAAAACAGGAAAAAGAAAAGCAAACTAGACAAGGAAATACTGTTACACAATAAACCACCAAATACTCAAACCTTGGAAGTAAATTCATTGTTCTAACAGTAAATAGTTAGGGTCTACAAATATCAATGATACCAACCAGCAGGACTAGCAGAACAAAATGCTATCTTTTTTTTGTGATGGTGTTAGTGGTCTGTGTTGTGTTGATATCCTAGATTTAATTTTCAATTTAATAGCTGAACTTTATTTTATTAAATACTGGTATTATATGTTCACTCTTTTATGACGTTTTGGCTCACAAAGAAGCAGAAGTGCTTTAAGGTCCCCAGGGACCTGTTCTTAGTACATGACTATTTGCAACTGTTCTGGGTTGCTGCGTTTTGGTTTGCTTTTTTCTTTTTCTTTTTTTTTTTTTTTTTTAAACAATGACTTAAAGATAAAATCTATACTACAAGCAAGCAGATGACAGAGAAATTGGTAAATACAGAAAGAACTAAAGCAACATGGCTACTGCTGCAGAATAATCTACCAGGTTAAACAACTGCAAATCAACAAAATATATTTCATATTGACAAATTGAAAATAATACCTTTTGAGATAAAAATACAAAGTGTAACAAAAGAATAAAAACTAAAGTTTGGAACGTCTTCACACAGCACAATTAAAACAATATAGACCAAAAGCCCCCCCAAAAAACTACTGTTGGATGGTAGAAGTCTATCTGCAGTGGTATGGCACCACGCCAGAGCCCAACTAACTTTGGCACAATACTGCTTGGAGAGATAATCTGGTCACAAGCAAGTGAAACTAATCTAACATTATGCTAGCACTGCAAAAGGGATACAAATTTCTGTACTTCTGGCCAGAAGGCAGATGTACTGCTCTTTTTGGGGACTTGGATCAGCTCGCCAGTTCAAATAGAGATGAGTGGGGTTTTTTTCTGTGACAGATTCAGTCACATGAGCAAACTCGATTGACCACACTGCAACTCAGCTACAAGAGCCAGTGCAGGGGGAGGAATGGGAACGTGTGGCTGCGGCTGAAGAAAGAACAGCCCGTTCCCTTCAGCAGCAGTGGAGGCTTTGACCAACTTTCAAGCCAATAAATAGCTACGTTGCTTCCAGAGCCACTTCAAGAAAAACATGCCATAGAGCAATGCTAGCAGACAAGTGCTATAACGCATGTTTCTAATGTAATAGAATGACTAAAACAACGGGGTGGGGGGGGAGAAGAAAAAAAGAAAAAAAAAAAAAGATGAAGCAAGCAGCTTCTATACAAACAACTATAAGCTTCTATACAAGCAACTGTACAACCATCAGTGCTTGTATACAAACAGAAACTTCAAATACAAGTGAAAAACTGGCTACATCTTTGCACAGCAGTAGAAGGCAACCTACCAGCTCTGGCTCCCAAGGCTCAAGACAGAGAGGCAGTCATCACCTCTGTCTTAAGAGACTTTAGTCTTTCAGGCTACACTTAGGACTGTAAGGAAATCCTACACTGATTACCAGCAACTCTAGATAACTACGTAAAACTGCATTCTTCTTGTCTGGCTGCTTTCAGTTTTCACATTTTATTATTCTTTTTCCATTTCTGGGAGATAGAAAGCAGCAATAAAAAGACAACTCTTAATTCCTTTAAAGTTTTACATATTGGTCACGAACTACCAAAGAATTACTATTCCTAAATACCAGTCTGTGTGCATTGCTTGCCCACAGAGTCATAGTGATGCCCTGACACGTAATCAGATGAGATACATACCGTAGGCCTGACTGACAGGAGGGAGGGAGGAAACAAACCATCTCCCATTTCAGCATGCATGATGACACAGCTCCTGAGATCATCTTAGCAAACCAATCATTTTTCATAGAACTCCAAACTTGATAATGTTCCAGTCTCTGCTGTTTTCAGCTGTTCTAAAAAAAATATTTATATGAAGTTGCCAGTCTTAGCATGCAGATAACTTGGTGAAATTTAACAGATGTGAGACGCACAGTCCCAGTGAGACTAAATGGTTTATTGATCCTTCCCAGTCTTAAACATTACTAAAGCCAGACCTAGTGTGCGTAGCAGAAAGATCTGAATGATGACGAATCCCCAGGTGAAAACATTTGTGGCTAATGCCAATTTGGGGGCAGGGTGGTGTGGTGGTTAAAAACAATAAAATCAATGCAACATAAAATATTTTCCACTTCAACTAATTTAATTTGACTGAGTGTGCAGCCAGATGCATCACATAAAGTTTGAGATCTTTACTGCATGTATGCTTACATGACCATACGCAGCTAAGTATAGCATCAGATGAAATTCACAACCCATGGATTGTCCCATACTTCTTCTAATGACATTCATCAAAGTAAAAGATCTGAGCCATAGCCAGAGGCACAGGAGACAGCAAAAGACTTTTTACATTTTTTCTGAATATGCCAGTTTGGTTGAACATGTGTTAATAAAAATTTTTAAAAATATACCATTTGCAAAGACATTTTGCTTGTGCCTCTTTTATTATCACTCAGACCACGAATTGGTGTAGCTGCATTTGTATAGTATCAAGCATAACAATGTCCTGGTCATAGCAGGAATCCCCAAGGTCTAGTGTAATATATGTAATGAGTAATAATGCAGTCTCCTGCTGTTTCCTGTGTCTCTAGCTGCTACACTGACCTTCTTCTCTTGATACTGCACATGTCAGCTGGCTCCATTTGCTTCTGGAATTAGCATTAAAATAGCAATCCTCAGAGATTATGCTACAGCCAGAGGAATGATAATGGAGAATTTGAAGTAATTTCTAGAGTTTTTTAATTGCATATTTTAAAATACAACACTTTTCCTATGACAATGTGGACCAAAGCTAAAGCTTACTTTTTTAAAAAGAAAATAAAATTAAGAAATTTGTGTTGGGAGATATAATTCTCCATCTTTTACTGCCAAGACAGTCAGTAGATATATTTGTCAGAGCCATTAACAAGATTTTATTGTAAGTTTATCTTAATTCAGGGAATAAAAGTTTTTCCTTTCAAAAATAATTGCTGCAGACATGAGAGTTCCTGCAACCTTTGGACCAATTTTCAAATGAAACACAAACTAGATTTAGTTTTAAAATCTGAACACTAGTTCTAAGATAGACACAAGGAGCATAATACTCAATAAACAATAATTTTCAGATACTGAAGTGACTGGTTAATGAAATTTGGATGGGCATTCCATCTTGGAGGATTCCTGTCATGCTATATGTCAAATATGTTATATATTAAATTCCTTATATTGAACTAAACTGTGTTTTCTACATTTTTATCACCTGTCCTTTACCTGAAACGCAGTAGGAAGATATTGTCACAACAGATTTGCAAGACCATATGAAAATTCAGGGAGAAATAAGATTAAGAAATAGCACATAATACTGTCCATAAAGTTTTTTGGCTAAGATTAATCTTACTGTTTAAAACATTGTATACTTCTAGTTTGGGTTGTTTTTTGTTTGCTTTTTCTTCTAGTGAATATTTATATATATGAACCCATATATTTATGATGCATAAGGAAATACACTGACTTTGCACCACAAGCTATTAACAATGTAAAGAAATACAGTTAAGTTCTGAAATTTTATAATTTGGTTTTTAACATCAGCCTGATTATGTCTGCAACATATCAATCCTAAACCACAATTGCGTAGTTAAGTATCTGAAAAGATGAATAATTCTAGTAAAAAAACGAACCAAACAAAACACTTTAATCTGGCCAACAGAAAGATAAAGCTCAATTGCTGACAGTTGTATTTGGACAAATTCAGTTAAAAAAATAGAGGAAACATCAGTCAAGGAATGTAGTAGATTCTGCCTTGTTTTAAATATTTTAATTAAGACTGGATGTCTGTCTTAACGATATGCTCTTGCTCAACCACAAATTGCAGGTTGGATGTCAAAATTACTGAGTGAAATTCTAAGGCCTGTTTTATGCAGAAGGTCCATTCCTGGTGTACATTTATACTGAGATGAAAGGCACTTGAAACCTAAGTAGCACTTAATTTGATTTCTTAGAATTTTGAAGTTAATGTGTGTTCTTGGGGGTCAGAAAGAAAAAAAAAAAAGAATGTAGGCACAGACTGCAGTCTCTCCTAAATGAAGAGGGTAATTTACTTTTCTTGTAAGGCAGCACTTTTCTAACTGTAGTAGTACCTATGCTCTAGAAAATATGGCAGTGCATTAAAAAAACTCTATTATTTACAGATTTTTTTTTAAAGAGGAATGTTACTTAGCAGATTTGTCATTGTGTCATTCAGACACCATCTCAGCTTAATATTCGACAGCTCTTAGAGTAATATTAATCCATTAAAAAATCAAGGGATTTTTACCATTTTAAATTCCTGCTGGTAGGCATGCACTTTCCTTTCCATTAACACAAAATGGAATTAAACTAGACTTCCAACAAATACATGCAAAACATTTTCTTTGACGTGATATAAACAATTTTACAATCTCTTTACGTAGACTGGGGGATGTGTTACAGAGAGAATAACATCATTAACTCAAAAGTATCTTAAAGGAAGCAATAAACAATGTACTTAAAAACAGAGAAACAGTTTACTCAGAAACATGTGATGTAGACATACATAACTTTTCCATTTACTGAGACAACACGAAATGGAACTACCATGAAAATTGTCCCTGAGTATCAAGGGCAAAAAGAGAGAGTCAGCTTAGACTGTACAAGTCTAGTAGCCTTATTTACACCAGTAGTCATGGTGAGCTTTGAACTTGAAACTGAAGGTCAGAACTTGCATACATTATTCCACTGGCTGTGGAACGCAAGAGACCCCCAGACACTACAAGGCCAGAAATGAAGTAGGCCGGGCTGACTCAGCGCTACGTGCTGTGTGAATAGATGCCCTGAAGCCCACAGGGTTACAAAATCCTTCCCTCTCCACTCGTGTTCCTGTTATTAGTGAGAACTGGCACCAGGCTAGCAGCTGCAGGCAGCTCATCCCTATTCAGTTGTCAGAAGGATATGGAGCCAGGATAAGCAACACCAGCCTTGCAGGGAAAGCCAGGCTCCTTCACAGGAGACCTTGCTCATGTGAACAGCAGCACTCCAGAAACAAACAGCTCAGGATAACCTGTTCTCCCAGGTTGCCTTCCCATGCAGCTTGCCAGCCTCCGCAGCAGTGACAGATGCTCATCTGTGCCTGAGACACTGCTGCCCAAAAGCCCTCCTTTCCATCTAATCCATCAAGGGTATTTTTCATGCTGCTTCCTAGCTCCACTCCTTGATGCTTAGTATATCATTTTTTTGATAGAAAGCAAAGCAGAGAACCTTCTGTCTGAACACAGGAATTGCAGAAAGAAAGAATAAGGTCTGGGGTTGACTGTATATACAAGTCCTCAGAGCAGGCCCAGCCCATGAGGACACAACATCAGTAAAAACCTGTCTGCACTAGGCAGCTTATCCACACCTCATGTGCTGGAATTGACTCCAGCACAGTCTCCAGCACTGGCAGTCTGTCCCAAAGAAGGCTTGCAACCCACGTGAACCATACTGTTTGGGACTCCAGGCTGGGTGCACCTCACTCCTGCTGACACAGCTACCTATTGCTGCTCTCAAGCTTTTGGTCATTCTCCAAATAGGCTCATTTACATAAAAGCAAGAGAATCAAATAAACCACAGCAAATAGAAAATGAATTAAAGAGGGGAGGAGGAGAGAGAAACTATCAAATAATGTGCAATTAGCTTGTGGGAAGATGCTCCAGTGATGTGAAAGATGCACCAATGTTTAAGTAATTTCAACATTAACTTAATTACTCTCCTTTGGGAAGTAACTGCACTGAGGAGGGGATGACCTAACAAGTTTCTCTCCTCCATAAGCCTTTAGAAGGAAAAGCACTTAATTTTAAAATGTTTACTTGCCAGTGCTACAGCATTATCACCTCTGATCTAGATGATCTTTAGAGGTCCCTTCCAACCCAATGCATTCTACAATTCTATTGTATGATTCTATGATCATTCTTACAATATCAGCACCATTTCCCCATTAATACTCAATTTTTAACTGAGATGTCAAAGTTGTAATTTTCATCACTGAGTAAAAAGACAATGCATTTTTAAATGGCAGAATTACTCATTAACTTCATAGACTCCCTTATCTACTACTTGAATGACCATCCCTGAGCTGTCTATACAGAGATCGCCTTAGGGAGTTGCTCCACTATCAGCTGAAGTAGCAGAAGTCTTTGAAGTCATTCTCTTGTAACATAAAGTTAAAAAGAAAACACTGACTCCAAGGAATTCTAATTACAGGACTTAATTTCCAGGAACATAGTTTTAAACTGACCCAACAGTTCAAGGTACACACATCTTTTTCTTGTTACTATAAAGCAATAAAGCTAAATATATATTTTAAGTGTTTCCCATGCGAGGCTTAAAATATGTGGTAAAAAAAAATAAAAACAAAACAAAAAAAAAAAAATCAAGGTCAGAAATCATCTCCAATAAAAGAAATTAAACTGTAATGAGGATTAAAAACCAGGTCATTCATCCGCTTTGCAGTTCTATTTAGAGTGTGTCTGCATAGACTATTTAGTAAATTATGTTTATATACAGATTAATGGGAGTGGAAAAAAATACAGTAAAATCAGTAACAAGGAGAACGCCAACAGTTTGGGTTACAGATTTTGTTGCTAGAGGTTGTAGCTAAATACAAACCAGATAAATAAGTTTCATTCCTTTATGAAAGGCTATTTTAGCCTTAATTTTAACTACAGACAGATAACAGAAA
This sequence comes from Corythornis vintsioides, assembly GCA_025447755.1. Taxonomy (NCBI): domain Eukaryota; kingdom Metazoa; phylum Chordata; class Aves; order Coraciiformes; family Alcedinidae; genus Corythornis; species Corythornis vintsioides. The sequence goes on along the minus strand of JAOEGS010015901.1, from coordinate 64,350 downwards.
TATATGTCTCACTAAATCTACATACTTTAATTTGATAGTTTGGAAAACATTTGAACATTTTGCCTTGATGAATAAATTGAGGAAAACTGTTTATTAAATCTGCAGCAAGGCAGTCACAAAACAATGATTTTGTGTGGACAGGTTCCAGTGAATAGAAATAAAAGCTCCCTGAGAAAACACTACTAGTCTTTGGAAAATTTTGTCTGCCAAGTAAAAAAAAAAAAAAAAACCAAAACAAAACAGCGTTTTGGTGCCATATGCTTCACAATCAATTTTATGTATATGGCAGAAATATGAAGACTAAGCCTACACAACAGCAATCTACATTGTTTACATTGTAAGACTGAATTCTAATTTTTCTACAGGGAGCACTTAGTGTTAAATTATAAAGCAATAATTTCTTACCTAAAAATCCTACTGGGAAATGACATAACCTGAGTATTACAGAGGCACTATGTCTAACTGATTAATTATACCAACTTAAGAATTTCAAGTTGCCTGTATTTAACTGACTGAGAAATGCACATTTCATTGTATTTTTAATGCTGTATTAATCTCCAGTATTTCAATTTACCCAGACAGTCAAACATTTTGGAACAGTGCAGTGATAGATCTTAACTTTGTGTTGAAGACATTCCTTGCTATGAAAGCTTAAACATTAGGAAATAAGGATTAATAGAAAGGACTGATTAATTAAAAGACAAAAGATACTTAGTTTTACTACTTTTTGAATGCTATGAAAGAAAACAGGAAGCAGTGGGATGAACTTACAGTCAGTTTGCCACCTTGTTCAAATTACTCATTCTGCTGAACAAACCATGCCCCCCACAAATTCTGTCTCACTCCCACTATCCTTCTGCTTTTGCAACTTGCATCAACCTGGGCATAATGAGAAGTCATTTGATTGCATTTGATTCTGTACATTTGGGAACAAAAGTTCTCTTTATTGTCCCACTGTGTAAAATGGGCTGAGATGTCAGCAGGTGTCTTTTTCTAACCATGTCACATGCAGAAGACCTATGGGACAGCACCGTAGAATCTGTATCACTGAGTGAAAAATGTCACAAGTAGAAAATGTATGAAATTACAATGCAAATGAGAAATGTTTATAAACCTCTATTTTTTAAAGGCCTTTTCCTAAATACATGTTTAAGGACCCACGTGTAAATGGCCCATTAATTACAAACTCTCCACAAATTCTGACTTGAATAGGTGGCAATATTTACTAGCTATTATTCATATTATTTAGATATGCTTACATGTCTTTAGAAAACTACTAATCAACAAAATATATTTGAAGAGTAATATTTCACAAAAGAATAGCAGAAAGAAAACCAACATAAACAGGAAATTTCCATCAGCTTTATGAAAATAATAGCCACTTCCATCTATTTTCCTCCCCCCATCCCTACCCATACTGCTCTCTCTTATACTCTCTCTCATACTCCTTAAATACTTTAATCAATCAGCCTAGCAGGATTTTAGCTGGCTACCAAGCCTTACCATCACACTTCAGAAAAGATGTCAGATAACTCTACAAAGTTAAAAAGAGACCAGGAAAAGATAACCAGAAAACCTAGATGTGTTCTCAGAGGAAAAGGAGGAACAGTGCTCTAAAGAATGGATAAAACTGAAAGGGAAATATGGTAACAGACCTTGTTTACATAAAAATTCCTTTCCTGTAACTTAGTAATACATCAGACATATTTCAGTATCTTAAATGCTGCTGAGAAGTTTTACTTGGACATAGTTATCTGCTGAGAGATTTGGGACTAGATTTGATGTGAATGGTTGAAGAAAGGTTATCTTACAAATAAGTCATTGATAGAGGTAGTCCCAACTTCCATGAACTGCATCCCATAATTCTTTGCAATGACTCCCAGTAAACTTGTTTTTTGTCTGTCATGATACTATCTGGAGACAGAAGACTGAGTCTTTTTTTTTGCTTTTCACTCAGTTTCTTTTTTAATTTATTCTGAATTAACATGGAGATATGTCAGCAAGTTAACAGATGTTAAATGTTAATTTCAGAGGTTTCACAATAGTTTGCAAAATCACTATATTGAAAGGTTTAACAAGTTCTATGAAGAGAGTTATGTAATGCATTGACTGGCAGGGATAAGAATTTCAAAAACTTTCTTCATATTACTAGTCTCTATCACAGTGAATAAATCATTTCATTTCAGATTTGTATGTGCATTATTACAAAGTCCCAAAACATCACTGGTACAATGATGGAAAAGCACAGGGCTGAAGAACTATGCCTAAATGAGCACAATTTATGTGAATGGTAGAGTCAAAGTCACCTCAAGAGGCTAGCTCTTGAAAAATACAGCTCCTTACTTGCATTTGGTAGGCTACTCCAATGACACCCTTCTAGATGAAAGCAACATACATTTTCACTGGGCATTTTCTTCTCCATTGCTAATATGTGATAAAAATTCATTCATAAGAATAAGCAAGTCAAGTACAGTACTTGCTGCACCACCATTTCCCTAAGAGGGCCAAGAGAAAGTCTGCTTGTCATTTTGCCTAAGACATCAAAGACACTCCAATGGTAAAGGCACTACAAAGACATATACAGAACAGAACTGTTCCATACTGGAGTCTTAAAATACTGCCATGGCTGCAGGGGATATTTCCACCCTACAGGATGCTGTCTGTAAGAACAAGTTCCTACACAGTTCCTACCTATTATACCTGCAGGACATAATGAGATCTGAAAGATTCAGTGTTGTGCGAGTGATGCTTTTAAAGAGAAGTAGCTTTTCTGAAGAAGAAAGGTTTATATGGACAGATTGCCAAACTGTCTGCTTACCTGTTTCTTCCCAATACCTCTGTGGAATACAGTTACTTTCAATCAAATTTAACATCAGGTTATGGTGTCTGAGATAATTACACTCCTACAAGTTCTGTCAAAATGAATAGTTAAGAGTCAGAAGAGTCTAGATCAGTGTTTCCAGCAAGAAAAAAATAAAAATAAAGTTTTTAGGTATTAGCTGGCTCACCATTCAGCATAAACATACATTAACCACAACCACCACATGGCTTAGCTGAGCATCACAGACTACACAGAAATTAAGTGGAGTAGGACATGTACCTATCCATACCTTGAGAAAGTATCAGGGAACAAGCATAAGACCTGGATTTCCCCTAGTGGGCAGTCTTGCCTTTGACTGCCTGTAGATTTGAGGTTTTAAAAGAACAACTCCTGATGGCAGGATGGAGCACTCCAGTGTACAACCCTAGTGTTAGGGAAGCTTTCCATGATGCTTCTCTACAGCCACCATGGAGAGGCAGGAAATAACCTCTGACCCACTTCCCTTCCCAACCCCTTCTTTAGATGCTATAAAAATCTCAGCTTCATGCATAGTGACAGAGTCTATGGCAAATGGAAAGTACCATTATATAAACATATGATATTCTAGATATTTCAAAAACATAATCATGCCAACTCAACAGTAAAAACATTTTGGGTTTAATGGTCTATCTGCTTTGCATTATTACATGCTGTAAATGATACTGAGTTTCAGTAAGCAAATACATTGAGAAAAGGACTGAGTAAGAAGGAAAAATGTCTCTTTAGATTATATTTACAACAATCCATATCGTCCTAGCCCAGTTTTCAATTTCTCCTAAATAAAATCAGAAGAGCAGGACAGTTAATTGCCTTGTGTCTTTGATGTTTTTTTGTCGTCGTTTTGTTTTGGTGAGTTTTGTTGTTGTTGTTGTTATTTTAGAATCATAGAATGAATCATAGAATGATAGGGATTGGAAGGGACCTAGAAGATCATCTAGTCCAATCCACCTGCCAGAGCAGGGTCACCTAGACCAAGTCACCCAGGAACAGATCCAGGCGGGTCTGGGAATGTCTCCAGAGAGGGAGAGTCCACAACCTCCCTGGGCAGCCCCTTCCAGAGCTCTGGCACCCTCCATATGCAGAATCTCTAATGTGGCAATTACTTGGAAATGTATATTGTTTAGAAGTACAGTGAACTTAGATTATAGAAATAAAGTAATTTTACTGCTAAGTGCTATACTATATTAAAAAACAACTGTTTCAAGAACTTCCAATTTCACCATGCCGACACATTTTTGCTGAAGAAATTAAGATTAAAGCAGAATACAGTAAGTAGCCAAAATAAATTAATTTGCTCAAGGTGCAAAAAGATCTATGTTTCTCACTTGAGCAAACACAGAGCTCATTTTCCAAGTTCCTTAATGAGTAAGTATTTAAGGAAATGAACGTGGCTTTAGTCATTTGACTCTGTTTACAGTCAAGCAGAGTCTTGTTGCTAAAATCTCAATTACCACTTTGAGAATTGAAGTGTTGATGGAGGCTTTGTTTCTGCCATATATCTTCTCAAGGCTGTCTTTAGCAAGATACTGTCTTCTTTATAGAGCATGTAACTGATCCAAATGACAGCAGAACAATGACCAAAGTATTCTTCATAAACCTGTTGGTGATAGCTTTTAAACTGCTCCAGTCAATTCTAAATATCTCAAGATAAATTCTAATCTTAGATACAGAAATGCAAAAGCCATCCTGACTTGATGAAAAGGCTCCCACAATAATAAATTGGAATGGCCTTTTGCTCCTGGTCTGTCTTGTACAGAAAGCTTTAGCAGCAGTGCTGGTCAATGCCAAACATGTGGGAAACCCTCCCTGCTGAATTTAACACAGAATATTTGTGAGTTAAAAATACCCCAAAATATGTACCTTACACCACCTCAGACACAAAACATATAAAGGGAGAAATAGGCAGAATACAATACTGACTACTTATCACTTCAGCAAATATTTGTACAGCAGTACAATGAAATTAGAATATATAGCATTTTATCTTAGTCCTCAAATGAACAAATTAAGATAATTCCAAAAATGAAAATTACTTTCATATGATTTTATGACATACCATTGATCTTTTAAGTACTTCTATAAAATGCATTATCTTATTCAGGCTTTGTAGAGTGATAAACAGCCATGGACAATAGCTAAATATAGCTGAGCTACATCTAACAGATATATACAAATATATACACATATACAGAGAAACATGTAGACATATGTCTATACAAAGAAAGCAAGGTAGCTTTATGTGGTTATGTGGTACTACCTACTGCTGAAATAATAATAATAATCAAACATTACACTTCTTCTGTTAGAGAAACTTTGCTCTTCCCTCCTCCTCCCCTCCCCCCAAGCCTTCCAAAAGAGTAAGTGTACAAACATAAACCACAAAACCCTATAGATATATAATATCTATTCTTTACCTATTTAGCTCCACAGGAAAACAAAACAAAAAACCAAAGCCAAAACCTACAGCTTATTGTAAACCTGTGATTTTAACTGCCAGTGCCTGTCTACAGTAATATAACAGTATCTAAATAAATAAATGTTAAATTAGAATGGTAAAACAGAAAAGAAGATATAACTACAACGAACAATGGGAAACCTAGACTGCTTTGGAAATACTTGATTTATTTTTAGCTCCTCTTTGACATCTACTACTTCTATAGTCAAAGTGCATTACTACCAAATAGGATGGGGTTTTCAAAAGCTCTCAATGTTGGTTCAATCTGCTACCACTGAAGTTAATGGGGGCCAGATTCACAGATGGTGTAAATCGGCTTAATCCTATCAAATCCAGCTTTGAGTGTTTTATCACTAACTTCACTGAGTACAGATTAGGCCACTGCCGAGTCTTTTGAAAATCCCACTCCTTAATTCTTCTACACACAGTCAATTTAAGCCCAGTAATTAAAGCAGACCCACAGATCACCACTGGAGTGAT
>JAOEGS010015901.1:34090-44131 GCA_025447755.1 Corythornis vintsioides | reverse complement strand
CAAGACCAACTTTGAGAATTACAGATTTCATAAAGCATGTTTATAACTAGTAATAACTTTTAACAATTAAGGAAAGGCTGAAAAATAGATAAGTCTGTTTTAAGAATAAAGCACAGCTCTGCTTAAAATTTCTCAGAACACTCAGGGCTTTTTTCCTCTTTTATATATATATATATTTTTTTTTTAATATATATTTTAATACTTTTATATTTAAAATATATAGTTTTTTTCTGACTTTACCATAGAAGGCCTTTGCAATTTGAGCACTTGTTCAAGAAGTTCTAGACTAACTTTTATATTCCATCAGGATTGACAAGACATTCAAACCCACCTTTCCAGTATCTTGTGGTGTTCCTTCTGCCCAGGCAGTCTTGTAGGCTACCATTTAAAATTAAGCAGCACAATGAAAATTGGCTTTTATGAGGGTCTCTGCTAATAAAGCTACCATGCTTTACAGTGTTATATCTCCTTTTATTTACCTTGCTTTCAACAATCCTCTGACAATGATTGCAGCCATACAATGATTCAGCTATTCAGCCATTGACCACCACCCTCTGGATGCGACCATATGATGATACACCAGTGTCAGAAGCTAGCCCACAAGGCTAAGCCTAATTTCTACCCATGGTGGAAATCAACTCACTGCCTGCTCTTAAAAAACAAAGCTTACCCCCTGTTATTAAAAGCCTTTTTCCACTCAGGTCCTCTCTAGTGATAGTAAAGGACCCTGGAGCTCATGGATCCACAAGTTAAGTGACTACATCACCCTTAACAAGAAAAACATGGCAATTTATTATTCACAACTAATATAAGCCATTGGGACTTGTGTACAATCTATTAAAACACTAATAAGACGACAGTGATTCTGTGCTATCAAAAGTGTTCCATCTAAATTCACAAAAATAAACCCAACATTTATACAGAGCTATTGTAGATATTTTAAGATATGACAGTTAAAGTCTGACCGCACCCCTTTCAAGTACATAAATTCTGTTTTGCTAATAAGTAAAAAGAAGGACAGAAATAAAACTGAATTGGAACATGCTATTTCTTCTAAACTATCTTATGCCTCAGCTGAAATTCAGCCCTGTGAAGCACTGTGGTGCAGACAGGTGAACGCAACCATACTGGAAAAACCACTTAAAGCAAACGCTGAAAGGCAAGAGAAACAGTACGTGAACGTTTCAGCAGAACAAGTTTGACCATCTCACAATTATCTGTACAATTCAGCCAGACAAGAAGATAGAACTTGCATTGTTTAGCAAAGGTTATTAAAGTCTTTGCTTCAGACTTGTGAAATTACCTAACCTGATGTATTTATTTTAATTTCAAAAAAAAAAAAAAAAAAAGGCATGGAGCTTTAGCCTTATTTAAGGGATTTTATATCTTCAAGATTGTTTTGTATAGTATTAAAATCCCAAATTTATTTTTAAATTATAGATCATTCCTAAATAATCATGTAACACAAACTATAATCAAAAGAAGTAAAGATCACAGTTCTTATGATACTGTGAGGTACTTATGATACTCATCAAGGGACAAAGAAAGCAAAACAGATTATTTTTTTTAAATGAAGGGTTTTAAGACTGTGGAACAAAGGGGAGCAGATTTAAATGGTAAAATGGAGATGAAGGGAAACATGGCAAAATGAAAAGCTGTTCAATAGAACACAAGGAGAAGGTGAGAGGGAAAGTAAATCTCGCAAAGAAAATGTGATTGCCACTAAACAAAACTATAGAAAATGACAGATACATTCAGAAATTAGGTAATAGGCATGGAAAAATCTATGGGACTACAATGTCACTTGCTCCCTCACAGCAGACAGAAGATGGGCACAAGAAAGTGGAAGAGCTATCTACTCTTGATGAAAGACTGAACACAACAAATTTTCTCTTTGGATGTAAGACAATGACACAAATAACAACTAATGTCTCTTCTCTCCCAAAAAGCCCACTAATATGATTATGAAAAATTCTAAACCCAAGTCAAATCAAGCCAAACAGCCAAGAATAACTCAGATACTTGAGTACTATCCTACATGGGAGTAATACATTTTCATTTTTTTATCATTTGCACCTCAGAGTAATAGTGATTGAGCTCTCTGCCTAATGGTCATTGTACATCAGAAAGAAAATGCTTGTACTGATTTGAAAAGCACACGAAGTGGAAGTTAACAGCACTTTCCTTAACACAGGGCATGGCTATTGTCCAAAAGGACTTGAGCACTGCTCATCTCTAATTAAAATATAACATTTGATTTTCTGTATCTGTCAATTTAGTAAGGGTGAGACTTCTGAAGCAATAAAGGATATCACAACTAGAAAACACGTTAAGAGTTCATAACAGCAACAACTGCCAAAGAGCTGTCCTGCAGTTCATCATCTCAGAGTTAATCTGTTGTCATTCCAGCAGCAGCATACACTGAGCATACTTGCAAAAAATAAACCAGGCCAAAAATATTACAGGAAACAAATGACAGTTGACAACATACTTTTCTTTTATATGCATATATGAGAGAGCAAGTGAGATGCAGAGACACAAGAGAGTTAACATCCTAAGGAAAGAAGAGCAGTGTGCATATTTTGCTTAAATTAATGATAATTTTTCCTAAAAGGCAGTCTCAGTCATACAACTGATTTGCAGCGTTTTGCCAAGGACTAATGAGGCAAAACTTTCACCCGCTATTCTATACGGATATATATGCTATACGGATGCTATTCTTTTTGGGTTAAAAAGAAATGGAAATCTGAAATGTGGTCAAAAAACCTGCTACTCCAGCAAGTATTCAGCAACATCTCCTCCGCAGGACACATTAGGGTGGACTCTGCAGTGGTATGTAAATTATGTACACAAAGAACCTCACGCGCTTACAAAGTATTGAGATAGATCTTGAATTACTGGTAATTATTTTCTGTAAAAGCATATTTTAGAAGTTTATAATGTTTCACAAGAGTCTTTTACAATATTCTAAATATATAAACCTGGAGTTTGCATAGAAGTACAATGGAATTGCTACAAGGAGGTATGCCAGAATGAAGTAGGCCTCTCCAGGCAAGACCTACAGTCCTTTAAAGTTCAAAATGGCTAAAGTCCTACTTCTAAAACATTCCACTCATTCACAGATTGGTGATTTTATATAGATATCAGAAGTAAATTCACATGCCATCACAGATGAGCACAGAAATCTCAAGACAACCTCTATAATTACCTGGAGGACGCCTCCTCTACCCAGCAACCGGTTAGAAAGCAATGCTGCAATATTTACATTTGCTGAGATGATGAAAGATGTGCGAGGGATGATGGAGTGTATGACTTTGGAATTCAGACTGTGATTTAGTGGATTTTGCATGAACAAAGCATTCTGAAATCAGCGCCTGCCACATGGATCACTGGTGATACAGAAAATATTTCAGCAGAGAAGAGACACACATAGGCACTTGTTAGTGTTTTGGCACCAGATCGTGGCAGTTTTTCTGCTAGCCGTGCAGCAGCCCAACTGGCACAACATCCTGCTACACACTCCACACCCTGCACGGATCTTTCAGCTGGGATTGCTCCAGTCTAACAAATGGCATCTGAGAATCCATAAATATCATTAAACAGTTCCAGCCTACTAATACTCCTTGTCTCTCTCTTTAATTTGGCGTTTTGTACAAATAACATCAGGTTGCCCCTGCTGTTCTGACAGACAGTATTTGCTTTAGGGAAAGAGAGACAGAAAGTCATAAAAGAAAGAAAAAAAAAAAAAAGGCGGGGGGGGAAGACAATTCAAAAAGATAAATAAGCAGAAGCTTGCTTTTTCTAAAGCCACTGAATATATGTGCAGAATTCAACTCCTGTGCAACAGCTTTACACATGTAACAGAGTAACCGAGGGCAACCAGGACAAAACAGATGCTTGGTTTTTTTCTGCTCCTACCAGGCAGGGGACATTAACAGCCACACGCTCTCCACAGGGCACGAGGAAGTCTGGGCAAGACCTGTGGCAAACCCTCTACTTGTTAATGACATACTTTCCTTTTTGTCTGTGTTGCCATTGCAAGCCCAGCAGCAGGCACACAAGTGGTCTAAATCTTCTTCCACCCAGTGCTGAAGCTCATTAAATGTCAAAAATGTTTCCAAATAGAGAAAGCGGAAAGGGCAAGGTTCATAATAGGATTTGCAGAACAAAACATCCCTTTCACTCACTGTAACTTGGGAGAACACGTGCCAAAAGAAAAAACCAAAACAATCAAAAAACAAACAAACAAACTTCAAACCCTAAATGAACAGTGGAAGAAATGAAGTCACCTGACAGCCCTCAAAGCTGTTAACAAAACCCAGTAAATCCAACCTATTAATCCTCTAGCAGGACTACTGTAGAAATAATAATTTATGCAACCCTCTGGCTTGCTCTGATGTCTTTATCTGTGTAAGTGCAGTGACCCCTAAACGTCTTTGACCTACTAAGTGCTAACAGATCAAACACTCAACAGCTTTTAATATATTTTCAGATTTGAGTCGTCCTAATCAGATGCTGATTCTCAAAATTCTTCAGCAATGAATTTTTCATAATATTCAGCCAAATACTGTTAAGAGTCAGCAGCTATCAACTCTAGTGGATTATATGCAATATATTTGCTGCATACAATTGTAATATTTTTCTTTCCTAAATTCTTACCATTTGGCAATACTGAGTGATTGGAGGCAATAAGATCAGGCATGGTAATACTTAAATAATAAATCTCTATGAAAAATACATGAAAAATTTTAGTCTATAGCATTACATGTACTTATTTCTTAAGCAATAGCTCTTTATACCTGAAAGGTATGCTTGATATATTACATTCAGAAGTTGAACCAGACAGGAAGCATGAAGTTAAAAATGTTGAACTTTTTTGAATGAGGTTCTGTGTCCATATTTTTATCATATGGCAGGGAAAAAACCTATTCTTAACACAGCTCCAGATGTGGCAACATTTTACAAAGACAGACATTATATACAGTAATTATAAACTGACCTACTCTACTGTATTAAAAAGAAAAAAAGATCTACTAGTGCAATCAAACAGAAACAGAAGGGAAATGAATGGTAAAGATTATCCAATACAAAACACTAATTACTGAAAAAAAGATATTATTCTCTTAGATGATTGTAATCAATTACCAAAGCAAAAGTAAGAAGAACAATCTATCCAAGGAAAATTATCGATGTAGGCTTTGTAAAATGCTTATTTGCATTAATATTTCGTTCTGCAGGTTGCCTTTGATGATGATCAAGGATTTATAAGGGCTTCATAATGAAAAATTAAAAAATGATCGAGTCAACAATTCATTAGAAGCAACTAAAATCTGTAGTGAAGGGAAAGACTGCCTTTCACTACAGTCAAATACTTTAAACATAATCCACATCATTCTTTCTTTGGTTCACTTTTGCTGTCACGGGATGTACAATGTTATTTCAAACTTGTCTCTACCTAGTAGAAATTAAATGTTAATAATGTTTAATGACTCATTTTCCAGTTGATCTACTACTTGAATACAAAAATACTATGCTAAGTAAAATCCTTCCAAAAATGTTAATAAATCCACAGTATTCTAAATAGGGATTGAGAAGGCAAACATAATTTACAGTGTATGCCAGTAAGTAGCTTACCTTCTCATGAACTCAGATTTGATGATTGTTTTGTTGGTTTTTCCAGCCAAAACTGCTAGTATTTCAGCAGTTTGCCAGAAGGAAAACAAGCCAGCATCTTATGAAATGCAACAACTGAACAACAAACAAGTGCATATTTGAACAAAACAATTATACAATGTTACTGAGTTAACGATGAATCATACATAGAATGGCCTAGGTTGGAAGGGACCTTAGAGATCATCTAGTCCAACCTCCCTGTCATGGGCAGGGAGCCTCTCAACTAGATCAGGCTCTGTCTACACAAGGCTCTGTCCAGCCTGGCCTTGAACACCTCCAGGGAGGGGGCAGCCGCAACGTCTCTGGGCAATTTATTCCAAAGTCTTGCCACCCTCGTACTGAAGAATTTCCTCCTAAAATCTAATCTAAATCTATTCTCCCTCAACTTAAACCCATTTCCCTTTGTCCTACCAGTCAAAGCTCTTGTAAAAAGTCCTTCCCCAGCCTTCCTGTAGGTTCCCTAAATAATAAATAATCCTCTTTAAAAAAAGTCTTCCTGCTTTCAATTTTATTACAGAAAACACATTACCTTTTGAGAAACATTTTATTAAACTACTTTTATCCAAGCAAATTTTAATGATAGAACTTCAAATATAAAAAATAAGCTTGAACTTTGGGGTTTGTTTCCCTAACACAGCTTATAAAAAATTCACAACCTGACTTACCCTTACTGTCTCATCTTGCTGAAACAAAACTAGCTGCCCACAGTCACTCACAATTACTATCTAAAAGGAAAGCTGTTGAAGAAGAAAACCTTCAACACATCATTTGCCACTACATACCTCACACTGTGACTTGCACTGAACAGACTTGCAGGCTCCACTGAACCTCTTTCATCCCAAGTGTAGAAATAGGGTCCCAGAAGAAAAGAAAGAGGTAGCAGTAGTCATATCCTCTCTTTATGACGTACACAGTAAGCATTGCTTGGAAGCCAGGAGAACCTGAGTTTTCATCTTTCACTGAAGAATCCTCTCTCTGAAACCTGGATTTACAACTATTTTCAAACCAATAAAGTCCTAACTTGAATTATAAGAGCAGTACTATCTATTTTCTATAACAGTTGCATCTTCTGCAATGCTGAGATTTGTATGGGGTAAATAGCATGGAGCATGACTACCTAAATCCTTTGAGATCTATATCTGAACAGCTATACATTCACGGTAATTAGCTAATACAGTTATTCTATGAAAACTAGCAATGTGAAAAGCAGTCCATAAAGACAGTAGTGATTTTAACACTTCAGGAGGTCTATGTCCAAAATATAAGCATTATTTTTAACTGTTAGTGTTTAATTAAAACTGATTTTCCAACTAAACGTAGCTAGTTGCAGAGGAAGATTTTCTAAGGCAGAAGGGGAACTCCTACTGAAACCAGCAGGCAGGTTAAGTGCAGCCTCCACTTCTGCATTTCAAAGTATCACTCCAGTAAACCCTGATTAAATAATAATAATAATAATAATAAAAAAGTTAAATACTTCTGAACATTGCTGTTCATCATTGTGAAGAAGGCAAATGATACACTTGACTGACAGTGTCAACACGATTCTCAAACTAACCTAAAGGAAGTCTGCTGGACTGGATTTGTCACAGGAAAAGTGTTAACAAGCTACTAAATCTAGGTCTGCTGGGCTTGCTTGGAAGAGGGGAATGCCACCCTTCACTGAGGACAAGCCATGTGCCCATGGCAGGGGCATACTGCTGTGGGGCTGTGTGCTTTGGCACTTACCACTCACCAGAGTCACCATCACTGGCTGCAGACTCCAGAGACATTCTGGATTTGTATAAACAGAAGGGGAGGAATAAAAGCCAAATGGAGGAGAACAGCACACAAGGAGGTCTTACTAAACATCAAGTTTCCTAGGCTGTCATTTTATCAACTATGCCCTCAGCTAGACACAAAGAAAGAACAGCAAGACTTGAAACTAGCAATACATCACATATGGCATTATTCTAGTTAGTACAGGTATTGAATCAGTTTTAGATTTAATGGATGGGAGGCAGTAAAAAATTCCCTTCTCAGGAGGTAAGTACATAAAGAACTGAATAGACAAAGGAAGGAAAAGTGTACCAACAGAGAAGAAACCAAGGTAATTTCAGCAAGCCAAGGACAAAGGGCAGGGTATCAAGCTAGATAAAAACTACATTTGTGCAAAAACTCGTTTCATATTCCACAGTGATTACACCTTGGCAAAATTCACTTGCACAAATGAGACTGTTTACAGAAATTTTTTTTAAAAAAATAAATCAAATAATAAACCAAGACAAAATAAGAAAACAAAAACAAACCACCAAAAAAAAAACCTCAAAAACCAACAAACAAACCACCGCCCACTTGAGAAACAAAGGACATTTTAAAAGTTCTTGGTGAAATAAAGTTATTTTGTTTTCTGGTTTGTTTTCTTTTTTTTTGGCTTATTCAAGATGGGCAGCTGGAAGGAGACTAAAATGATGTCTCTCCAAATATTTTAATTCAGAAAATATTATTTTTTACTTGAAAGAATGTACTTTCCAAATCCCTGAAAAAAATTGCTTTTCCCCCAGATGAAAGTGACAAAGCTTAGAATACAGTATTAGAGCTGAAATATTTGGCTTTTCTGTCTAACAAGCAGATGTCTTCTAAAGTAATGCTGTGGATGACAGTCTGGTGAGTGCCAGCAACGCAAGCAAGTGGTTGAAGCTATGATCAGAGCCAGACGTCTTAGTGCCAGTTCCTGACACTGGTATGACAGAATTCCAGAGGACAATACAAGAGCCTTCAGTTTTTTCTATGTTTTAAATCTCATCCATTAGACAAAGTGGTTTTATATCATGTTTAAAAGCAGACAAACCAAAGAATAGTTATACCCTCTCTACTCAGTAGTCTTCTGACTCTGCTACCTTAAAGTGAAGAATGATACTGAAATATGCACCACAAAAGACAAGCTGATGCTGTATTTGAAGCAAGGCCTTTTGTGCAAATGAATAAAATATTATAAGCAGTAAATACACAGTAATCACATTTATTTTGTGTTATTGATTATGTATAAATAACACCATGAATTCTCAGTGCTTACATGCCAATACCAGTTTCTTCCAAAAATACACTCAGATATTGTTGACACAAGCATTTAAACTTTAGGTAACAGAATTAGTACATTGTATTAATTCACTGCTAACAAAATCTGTATAAATGATGACTCTGAAATAAGACAGAAGGTAAATAATACTTTTATTGGCCTCCAAGTCAAAGTACTTTTGAAATAGGCTTTAAAATAATTAAAATACCATGGGAAATTTGAAACCATTAGGAAAAGAGGAAAAAAAATCCATGACACTAAACAAGATTTATCTTTCATAACTGAAAATTACTTAACTGTATTAAATGAAATTACAAACATTTAATTCAACATATTAGAGATGTCTTCATAAAAGACCCATGGTATCCTCTTAATTATCCCAGTTTTGAAGTAAATGCAATAGAATTATTCACTTTTATTTTAGTAAGAAATAAAAATCATATTAACTATTATGTACTTTTTTTTTATCATATAATTTAATATCAGGTTGGAACAGACTTCAAGAATCATCTGGCCCAACCTTTCTTGGCAAAAAAAAACCCAACCAAAAAACATAATCATACTATAATTTTCTATACCCCACTCCCCACAGTGTAAAATAAACATAAAATGCTGCCATTCAGCATAAATGAGACCCTTCAGATATGAATCAATACTTCTTGAGATTTTCCTCTTCATTTCAGTAGGTGACAAGTCAGCCAGAAAGTAAATTCAGTAAGTTGCACACATGCTGAAATTGCAACCAAGCTTGGGTTTATTGGACTTCAGGGCCTGCAGCGTTTACACCGGTTCATTCATTTTCTAGTATTATAATACATTATCAAAATTCAAAACACAACACTGAGGTTCTTCAGACATGAATGCTACACAACCTAAACAGTAATACTTTGTGGTCAACCTGCATATTTATTTTTTATAACAAACCTAAGCAGTAAAAGCATAATAAAATACTGAGGTAACTTTTTTGTTCTTCAAAAGACAAAGATATTTCTCTCTTGGATGAGATCAACGAAACCAGAAAGAACAAGCTGAGCTAAATGAAAATCTGGCAAGAAACTTTAAAGGACTAAATTTAATAAATTTAGCAGAGGTGAAGAACTTTTGTTCTCAGCTGGAGAGTATATGCACAGGTGATGGACACACGGGGGGACACACACACACACACACACACACAAACACACACACACACACACACACACACAAACACACACACACACACACACACACACACACACAAACACACACACACACACACACACACACACACACACACACACACACACACACACACACACACACACACACACACACAC
>JAOEGS010015901.1:22115-33990 GCA_025447755.1 Corythornis vintsioides | reverse complement strand
ACACACACACACACACACACACACACACACACACACACACACACACACACACACACACACACACACACACACAGAGGATCTTTTCTTTATTGGACTCCTGCTTTGTTTTCCAGCCTCAACCAGGGCACCTTGCTAACTGAGTGACAAATCATCACATTAAAATACAATGTCTCTGGCTTGGCCAACCAAACATTGCAAGCACTCTGAATTGCCCAAAAATGGTTTCTGCAAGATGAAAGTCTGTGAAATTGCTAGTTGAAAATTCTATCTCACGCTCAGTGAGCAGAAAAAAAACCCTGAACATGCTGGAAAAATGAACACATTCATCTGTATCTTCCCTTCATTATTTTACATAAATATTGGATTTGGGGTTTTGACAGTGCTTATTTGTATGTTTTAAAAAAATAAATAATGAAATCATTAGGTTGAGTAAAGCATGGAAGACACAAAGATGGGCAAAAACATACACTTGCACACAGAAGTTTTAACTGTATCTTAAATTACTGTACTGTGCATATACTTACTTCTGTTAATAATCATGTAGTCAAAAGAACAGAAAAACTTTTACAGTTCACTTTGTACAAAATGACTGGAATTCAGTAAGGAAAATAAAAGACTTTTTAAAAAATATATATCAATAATGTCAGAAAAAATATTTTGTAAAGAGTATATATATTTTCTGTCTCAAAACTTTCAACTTCTTAGGCTGAATACTTATATTCCTATTTCTTAATATCATTATTCCTATCCCTTAAGAAAATAAATAAATAAATTTCACCATCTGTAGCCTTTTCACCTGAATAGAAAAGTTTTGGCTTTTTTCCCCTTCCTTTCCTCTTATGAATGATTGAGCAACAAAGAAAATCACTACATGTGCCTCTACATATTTGATATTTAATGTATCAACAAGCGTGCAACTAGATGCCTAGGTACACATTTAGCATTCCCAGATGTCTTCTATTCCAGTCATCACTCCCTAATATTTCCCACTGATTTCAGCATATGTGGTACTAGCCCTAACAAAAGGCCTGGACCTCATGAAGATTTCTCTTCTGAACTCTCACAGCATAGAGCTGCTGGCAATAAGCTCTTCAACCAAACAGTTCTCTCTCCCTTTTAAAAGATACCAGCCAGGAAGTTCGATACTGCACCAGGCAGCTACTAAAGCAGACCACCCTCCGAGCCACCACATTACATATGTGGTTCCAGTAAACAGCAATGGAAACATCTGACTTAGACTTTCTGTGGTGCACAGAACCAAGATTTTTCCTGTCATCTCACCCAAGTCCATGCTGTGCCAGAGACAATGGGGCTATTCTGAGAATGACCCTTAAGCTGTGCAATTATAGCAAAATACCAATTGAAAAATAGATTTGTTCATGTGTAAGTCTACACATTATTTATCAGTCAGAGGGAAAGTATCCTGCAGATAAATTTCCTCTCTTATTCAGGTCTTCTATTTTCAGAAGACTTACCAAAAGCTCCAGCTAATCTGATCAAAATATGGCATTTCATTTTTTTCTATCCTTAAACTCTGTTCTCTTTTGTTCTGCAACTGACAAAGTCAGCTGACAGTTCCAGCTTCAGCTCTGGCTTTGCTTTCTTCACATGTCCAAGACAAAACCCAAGTAAGCTGCTGCTTCAGCTTAGCTTAAACACATCACTGCTACTACAAAAGGCTTTTAAATGATGTTTTATTATATTCCTTTATACAATTTCAGTATAATAGTTCCACTCCTGCTGGTGTCATCCATAAGTTGTTCTTTCTACCTCTGCAGGATCTATGTTGCTTTCAAGAAATGAGTTTACACAGCTTCAATGCACCAGGTAAACTGTCTTTGTTCATATAATGCCTTACTAAAATAAACTTTTTTTTAATAATTTTTTTTTTCATAGCGTTCAGTAAGGTTAATTCTTAAACATACACTCCACTCCACTCTTGTAGCAAAGAAAAAAACCAAGTATTTGAAAACTTGTTTAAGAAATGCAACCTAACATAATTCTTTCCCCTAAATCTCCCTATAAGATTTTTTTTTTTTAGACTTTAATCTCTAGAGGTCAAAGATATTCTAGTAGCTGGGTGTCACCCAGGCATACCACCAAACACTATGAACATCTCATTAAGTAATCAACTATATGAGCTATTCCTCTTCAGAAATGAACACTAGCTGCCTGGGTGCATACAGGATAGTTTACAACATAAAGAGACAAAGCATTAGGCTAAAGGCAGGGAATCTCATCTCATCTCAGAGAAAGCACTATATCAGCACGTAGCATCCCTAAACCAAGTCACAGGAGTTGAATCAGAGATAAAGAAAGATATTTAATAGTTTGATTATAATTATTACATTAAAAATCTGTTATACCTTGGAAAATAGTCAGTGGAAAAGGACTGATAATAGGAGGACAGATTTTTGTAGCAAGTTCTCTACTGAGGTGCACTCCCTGCAACTCCTCTCTGCTTCTGAAGTTTCAATTTTGACATATAATTAACCAAATAAAGGCCCACAGTAAATACAAAATTTAAGTCAATGGCACTTGTGAGATGAAAAGTGTAAATATAAACACAAAGGGAAACCAGTAAAGAATACTGCAATTGGGCTGTACTTTGAGTTGAATAGTCTTGGCACTAAGTGAAACTCTTTATTGTTAGCACCGTTTCATGCTGCACTATCTTGATACTCAGATAAAGCAATAGTTTCCCTATATGGAACCTAAAGCTTCAGCTGAATTTGTGAGAGTCCCTAAAAAAAAAAAAAACCAAACCAACAAAACAAGCCCAAACACCACACAACCAAACAAAAAACCCACAAAACTAAACAAAAATAATTTTAAAAAATCAACGCAGATAAGTCTTTCTGAGCAGGAAAGCTGAAATGAGCCAGCACATAAGTACCAAAACTATTCCTGTTTAAATTTTTTTATCTCTCTTTATCACAGATAAAGAGATAAAGGTTACCTTTTCCTTCTAAAGACAGTAATGTAACTGTTCCAACTGAACCAAATTTTATGACATGAATAACTGAGTGCAAATGTGAATTTAGTCATGGACTTCCCTCACTTCACAGGAAATGTCTTAATACTACTCACATACCTGCTCCATTTTGCCTCTTGTACACTAATTGAAAGCTTCAGAAGACCTGAAATAACTTAAGAGTAACACCCTCTCAGCTACAAAACGCTGCATATACGAGAGCAATAAGCTCACAACTAGCTGCAGAAGCATTTCAAAATATAATTATGCAGGTGTCATATCTATATATTCACAGAGAAAACCATTAAAACCCCTTTCAAAAAGTGAAGAAAAACTGATTCATAAAGAAGGAGCCTTTTAACCTAAATTATATGAAGTGGCAATTAAAGAGAAACTACACAACCATACTAAAATAGTTATCCTTAATATTCAGAGATTAATATGAACAAGCAGTTCAAATTTTACCCGTATATAACAATTTACTTTGAAGTTTTAATGTCTAGAAAATGTGTATGTTGGATTGTATCCATTTTGAAAAATCACCTTCTATTAAAAAAGCTATCAACTTAGCTGATCAATTAACCGAGACTCAGGCACATCTGCAATGCAGTAAAATCTAATTGTGAAACATCCATGGTAAATTTAAAGTTTGGTAAGAAAGAATAAATAATTGTTTTGATTAATGGATCCTTTTCTTTTTACAAACATACAGAAAATTTAAAGCACCTGGAATATGCAGGAAGGCTCTGTATATAAAACATTTTTAGTACAACTTCCACCAATGTAAAAGGAATTTATCTTGCACTTTATTTGACAGAGGTGACTAAGCTTTCTGACTGAGGTGACCAGGTTATTCAAACAATTATCCAGATTTCCATTAGCACAAAACAAAAGAAATGTCTGGCCCCTGAAATCTCTTTGGTGTTTTTAAAGGATGGACACAAAAGACTGACTGGACATATATATTAGACTAGTACATAGAAAGCAGAACCAATTGCTCAGTTGCTACAACTGTTATCTTCAGTGTATACAGGAAAAAAAAAAAGCTGGGTTTATTTAGTTGAACATGCATCATAAACATTTGAGAGCTACTCAACAAAATAAGCACATAAGGATAGTCCCACAGAAATAACTCTTTGTTCATGATGAAATGTCTCTATTTACACAAAAAAAAAAAAAAGTTAAATAACTTTGGTATTCAGAGTCCTTGATGGACACTACCCCAAGATGTTAAAGTATGCTGTTACAAGACCAAGAAAAAAATACCAGCCTTGTCAAAAATGGCAAAAGAAAAATGAGAACAAAAGCCAGGCTTAAGCTCCAAGGAAGAAATCAATAAGTTAATAAACACCAGAGATTTACAATGGAATTTGAGTTGCAATCTTAGCTATAGCTTTCAGAGTCAGGGATGGGGACAGCCACAGACATTACCTACTCCTAGGAAAGGTAAAAGGGGAAAAAAAAAATATATATATAGTTTGGTACATTACAGATGACTTCTGTTACCTGGAATTACCTGCCTGCAGACCACGCTAGAAACAAAGGTACACAAGGAACAATAGTAAACACCCACTATAAGGCACCAGCACAGTACTCTTTTTCCAGTACATGACATTCCCCTGCAATGGAAAACACCAAGCAGCCTATCACAGGATACAAGGTGTCACTCTGTATTGTTACATTTTAATTAAATGCAAGTTAAATTGGGTAATTAAAAAAAAAAAAAAGTATTTTTGAAAGATGTTCAATTATATTCAAAGATGGATGCTTCCAATGGTGCACCTCCTAACAACAAAAGTACTGATGTTCTAAATTAATGAGGTTAGTCCTTAGTTCCAGTATGAAGTATATAAGCTTTGTGATGTATTTATTGAGATCTTTCTTAGAAAGTAACAGTTTTGTCCCTAGTACTTCAACCAAATAGCTGCTTCAAAACTTCACATCTCTGAAAATTAAATCCTATTAAATTTTCTAATCAGGTTTTATTTAAGATCATTTTCTGTTCATTTCTTCTTAGATAAATCTAGTCATAACAGTAGGGAAATACCTTTCTCTTCTACACCATTGATATAGTACAGAATTTTTTAGCTTTCAATTTCACTAAGACAAGTAAAGCTGCTCTTACAGCCTCTTCTTACAGCCCTGATATGTCATACTTCCAGTCATTCTTGTAGTTCTCCTTAGCAACACTTCCAGTCTCAATTTGTGTCTCTGGAACATATGAGATAAAAGTTGAATGCCATATTTAAGATGAGGTCTCATACAGTCTTTCTGAAATGCTATAAATGCTTCCTTATCTACTTAAGATTTTTAAGCTGAAACTTACTGGATGATCTGATACTCTGATAAATCTTCCTCTTTCCTGTCACTTTTGCTTCATAAGATCATTGCTTATATCTGACAGTTCTGTTGTTTGCCTCAAACACAAGACTTCTGTTCATTGTTCTAGTACAGGGCTATGAGCTTCATCTAATACTGAACTTATTATTTTATTCTCTTTGCTAGCTGAAGTCCTAACACTAGTATCAGTAGTCCCGTACTATTACACAAGACCAAATGTGACAATGTTTCAAGTTAAAATTAGTAAAAAATGTAATTTATTAACAACCTAACATGTGTTTTCATTAAAATACACTATCATTTAAAGGGTCAGGGAATAAAGTATGATTAAACATTCACCTGAAACTAGAAATAACCCATCATGCCAAACAATTACCTTACACACTTTCCCTCCTTCTTCTCTTCTATACTATTTCATAGTCCAACTATTAAATTATTGAAATTAGTCCAACATAGTCCAACTATATTAATTATTGAAATTAAAGTCTCAAAGGTAAGGATTATGGAGAGTCAGACATCTGCAATGCTGGGCTAATCTCTTTTCCCTAACGCCAAACTGCATCAGTTTTCATCAGGCATTCTACTCTATTTCCTCAAAAGGGTAGAAACATATTTGAAGTAGGATGCTGAATTGCCATCATGCTGAACCAAAACATTTCAAAGTTAGCACTATCAGCAGAAAGTTCCCTGTCAATAGGTAAATGCTGAGGAAAACAAACCCTGCCACAAAAGCAGGCACCTTGGGTTCTCCATTTGTATGGGAGATCCTAGCCAGCAGCTTACATAGACACAAATTCATAATAAATTCATTATCATAAACCACAACAGCACAATTTAAAGACAGATGGGTCTTTTGGGGTTTGCTTCACTCTTGAGAACAAAAAAACTTCTATTTTTTCATGCTATTGCTGCCATAGAGCAGGTTGTATGTAACATCACCTCTTTGCAAGATACAATCTCAAGACCTCTGGTGCTTTCCATCAAATTCTAACCTGCTTAGTGGTATTGAACTTGGCCTTTCCACTTGCTGAATTGTGTCCCAACTACTTCTGCTGCCACTAAACCAGTTTTTTTATGTCAAGAATACTGAATGAATTATAGAAATTGTTAATTCTTTCAGTATTCTCAGTATTCCATATTGTAACAGGTAGCCCTTTTTTCTCACATTTTAAGTACATTTTAAAGTTTTTCCATCAGTAACCAAACAATATTTCTTCTTATGCTGTCCACTTTTCAGACTGTGCTTGTTACAACTAGGTTCTTTGTAAATTTCTGTGCTCTTGCATAAAGTCAAAAATACTTTCCTAGCTAGCCTGGATAGTATTGAGCTAAAGCCAATACAGTCTCTTTTTTGTGTAGATGATTTTATAATTTAGCCATATAATTTTACTTCAAACTTACAATTTTCCTGTAGTATCTTTCAGTATTGGAGGAAGTAGGATACAGAAGAAAAACATTTTTCTCATGGTCCTTTTCTTTGTTTATCTTCAAAACCTCTTTAAATTACTCAAAACCATAGCCTTAAACTATCAGAGTCAACTAAAATTATCTTTCCTCTTCTCAATTTCTTCAATTTGAATGTTGTCCTTCCTTTACAAAGGAGAAACAGCCTGACAAGGAATGTTACTCTCACATATCTGATTTATTTTATTCACCTTTCCAAGAGAACTGAGATAACTGTGACTTTCAGGAGGATTTATTGTTTAGTTTGCACTGTTTTCTCCCTCTGGAGGGATCATATTTTGCTGTCTCTTCTGCCAAAAGAGAAATAGATGGGCTAGCTAGATCTTATTTCTGGGTTGTCCGTTCTTCTTTGTCCATCGACCCAAGCCCTGTCTGCAGTATTATGCTTGCACCAGGTCTCTCTCTTTTCCCAGGCTACCGTATAAACATTTCAATACTCCCAGGATCACTAAACAATTGCCTGAAAAGTTTATCAGTTTCAGGGTTCCTTTCAATGCTTACATCCATCCCTGACAGTCCATTATTTAAATTAAAAATCAGACAGCTAAATAGCAGAAGGCTTGCCAACGATTTTCTGAATCAGCAAAATCTGATCTCAAACACAGTGTGACCCTTGCCCAGTGGGACTACATCCAAATGAGTTAATTCACCTTCGTGCAATGTGCCTGACAGACAAACCAAGCATTTGTCCCCTCAGTGAGTGATTCTATGACTGTGCCATAGTCTCGTGGATTTTCCTGCAGCAGAGTTTTTGCTACTTTTCCACTTACACAGCTTGAAAACACTTGCCTGTCTCCTACAAGTGAGTTAAGGAAATATTATAACAGTTCCACTATAATAAATAGCAGTTCCACTCATCAACTCACTTCTAACAGAAGACTTTCCTCTACAATGTCTGTTGTACTGGTGTATTACCCAAGAAGACGACTCAACAGTCTTTCTATGAAAAAGGGTGCTACATTCCATACTTACTCAGCAGTACTTAACCCCAGCATGCATTATCATTCAGCATCAACCTAAGGTGAACACTTGCATCTGTGTTTTAGCACATAATGCTCCAAATCTTTCTTCATAACTATCTGGTATCTGTCTAATTTTTTCACACTTTCACTTCATGGCAGCTGGAACAAAGAAAGAGTGAGACATGTCCCACTTCCCACTCCAGCACAGCCCTGTTATGGCACAGATACAGTAGTTCTGCTGCTGTGGACATGCAACATGTACCATGGAAGGCCACCGTGAGATCATCACTCCATTTCCTCAATGTGGAGAACTAAGAGTAGAAAAGCTGGACTAATGGGCAGGGCAAACACAAAGGTCTTGCTGCCAATAGAGCTGCAGAGACATTTTTCCTTCTCCAAAAATGCATCGTTTCTCACATCTTGCCAATAGATGACCACAATTATAAACCAGGGCTGTTGCTTCTCAAGCTTAGTTATGTGAAAATGTGTTACTGCTTTTGCTATAGTAATCACTGAGCAAGACTTATGAAGATTTGTGCAAATTATATTTATTTCTCAAAATCCACACCTTTAGCTAAAAAAAAAAAATAAATTAAAAAAACTATATGGGGCTATGATAACAGTTTTCAGATATGCAAAGGTTGCTGCAAATAGAAAGATAATTCTTGGTGTCCCTAGGGGAGTGGATAAGGGGCAATGCACTTAAATTACAGCAAGAATAATTCAGGGTAGATGTTAGGGAATGAGACAATGGAAGAGTAGAATGGATTACACCAGAAACAACTATTTTAAAAAATGGAATATCACACTATCTTTAAAACTATAACCCTATCTTAAAAACAGATTAGACAGATATTCAGCAGGATTGATACTGAAAGCAGATTCATGAGATCTGTTTTGCAATTCTTCCTGAACAGTAGTGGAGAGTATCTCCCCCTGGCACTTTCTCCCAGGCTTCAAACAGCTGAAATATACAGCAAAGATATATCAACTCACAACTAGTAGTTTTATAGTTTTCAAACACTCTCCATTCTTATTTCCTTGGAAGACAAGATGTACAGGTTTTGTGCAAGCCTGGCTGTCTATAATAGAAAAGAAGAACTGTGGTAGTAAGCAGCAGCAAGCTAACTAAAGACAGGCAATGTCAAGATATCAAAGACAATTACAACTTGGTTTACAATACAGTCATAACAGCCACGTGATAAATATCCATGTTAAACAAGGTATTTCACACCTCTGCTTCAGCAGCACATAAACCACTAACACTTTCCTAGGCATTTCAGAAAAATACATGGAACAACAGTTTCTATGTTTAATATAAATAGCTTCCTTCAATATTCTTGTTTTGTTTTGTTTTTAAATACCCGTGATGCCAAACAACTCAAAGTAAAGACAAAATGTCTTAAACTACACATAAGGAAAATATAGTCACTTAAAAAATAAAATAGTGTTCTTAGCACAAATGTTAACCTTTCTTTTCTCCTACTGGAAAGCTAGTAAATTGGAAACATCCAATATTCTCAAATGTGAGAGGGCACACATATCAAAACTTCAAATTTGAAATTCATTACACACAACTTACTATCTTTCAGGTGGAAACAACATGGGGAGCTTATCTTCCTCAAGAGGACTCAGAAGGAATCACTGAGCTCCGTGATTGTAAATGTCCTTTCCAAACATAATTGATTCTATGACTGCTACACATTCTCATGAAGTCCCTTCTGAACTTCCGATTTCCTCCTATTTTTTGCCAGTATCTAAAATTTTGGAGAAAAGACTGGTGTCCACTGCCCTTTATTCCTGTCCCCACACTGTGACTGTTCTGCCTGTTATGTTAGGCAATACTCACCTTCTTACTTACAACAATAAATACGTTACTGTTACCCTTTTTCTCCACCATCATTATTGCTCCCATGTTCACCCAGAATCCACACCCTCCACTGTTAAAAAAAAAAATACTAGAACTTAGATCACTCTTGCAAATTCTGTCAGCACTGGATTCACAGTATTTTGTTATAACTGTTATTTTTTGACTTTTCTTTACCATTCTGTATCTTCTGGTTTTGAACTCTGGATTTTGTACGCATATCTATATATAATTTTTTTTCTCCATTCCATTGCTCCTTTGGCAGTTCTTGTAAGAATCTCATCAACACTTCAAATATGTCCTGTAAGAAAACACTGTAAATCACTGTTTCATCAAAACATATTGTTTGATAAATACTGAAAGTCCACCCTGGACAATTTAAAAGCCACAATTTGATTTCAATTGCACCAGACAGAATAAGGAACTGTCACTGTAATTGACAAATTCAATGTAAGATTTAAACACAAACACTTATGATGGATCATTTGTGTTATTTGTTGGTTTCATCGGTGATGCAAAACAAAATGCACAACACTGTAATTGGAAGAATTTTTAAAGCAAGCATGCAGTTTTTCTTATTTACAATATTGGGGAAATTTTTGTGAGAGATTTAAAAAAAAAAAAAAAGGCACCTCCCTCTAGTAACTGCATTATGGAATCCCTTTGTCCAAAATGATTAAATATTTCAATAAAAAATCAGCCCACTATACTTTTTCAAACTTGAAATTTCAGTATGTCTTTGTCAGCACTTATTATTTAAAACTAAAGTAAATCATAGCTTCTTTATAATATACTATTGGATGCAACATTGGAATGAGTGCAGTAATGTAACTTTACTGAATTTGACTTTTTTGGGTCAATGACTAAAGATAATGAGAAAACTTGTTGCCTTGCCACAAATACCACTAGTGTAGTGCAATGCATTTACTTATTTATTGCATGCCATAAAGTGATTTGGTAAGAATTTCATTGTGCATTTAGATTCAATTTCGCATTCGTTTCCACCCAGTGGTCTGGCCCAAATACAAGGTTAAGAAGTATGCAAGCAAAACCTACATAGCATGTTTGATCTTATAAAAATTCATGAATATTGTTACCACATGCTTTCTTCACACACAGAAAAGAATCTAAATACCATCTGTGCAAGACAGTCTAATTAGGGGATTAGGAGCACAGAAGTTCTGCTTGCTCACGTGTTCAAGAGCCTGCTCTCTTGGCCACTTACAAAAATCCCCAAAAAATCTAAGTGAAGAAAAGGGACAGCAGCATCCTTCTGGATCCAGTGTAGGCAGCAGTTCACTCCCCTCGCAGAATTTAGCTGTCCAACCCTACCCATGGGAGTTTGCATTTTTTTCCATTGATGTATAATGCCTGGCCCAGCACAAGGCTTGTGAATAAACCTGGCACCAGATGAATCACATTCTAATAAGTTCAAATTATATTCTGCAACCGACTGGTATTTAATGGTTGCAGCATACTACGGGGACCAATTTTTCAGGATTTGGCACCAACAATAGAAAACTAAATGATAGAAGCACATAAGTAGTTCTTAAACAAAATAAATGAGGTATAAACATAAGTAAAGGCTGTACTGAATATATAAAAGGAGTTTGATTACACACAAAACCAAAGATCCATTTGGAACCACTTAATTTTAGAAATAGAAGTGATAAACATAAAAAGCAATCTTCTATTGAAATAGAAGCTAACAAATGTTTGTTTGCCACATCATTTTTCTTAATCATGGGATAATTTATGAATGCTAGTAACAACACGCAACCAAAACCCTTAAAGGAAAAGATCTTTGTGGATTTTAATATGAATTCTGACAAGTTTTAACAGCTTATCTCTCATTCAACAATTTAACAGAAATTTGTAGGGCTAAGCAATGAATTTGCTCAGAAACATATTCAAAACATTTTTTTTTTCCTCTTTGGCTCCACTGGGTTCTATTTGTTTAATATATTTAATAAATATATTTATTCATTACAATTTCTGTAGTGGCTGCTGATAGTTCACTTTGTCTTAACAAAAATCAAAATGTCAGTCTGGTCATGAACCACAATTTTGCAACTACTCTGTTTCTTAACTGAATACACATGTATATCTTATCTAACACGGCCTATAATTTGTGTTCTCAAAATGTTCTCCAGTTTGAATCTAAAGTCAAAATGCCTTTTAAGAGTTGTGAGTGTCTCCAGACTATGGAGTTATAAAATTTAATGTCCATTGCTATCCTGATCTTTTAGCTAGGAGAATGCCATTAAA
>JAOEGS010015901.1:0-16890 GCA_025447755.1 Corythornis vintsioides | reverse complement strand
AAAAAAAAAAAAAAAAAGAAAAAAAGAAAAAAAAAAAAAAGAAAAAAAAGAAAAAAGAAAAAAAAGAAAAAAAAAAAAAAAAAAAAAAAAAAAAAAAGAAAAAAAAAATACTACCTTGGATAACTTGATTTCCTTAAGGCCCTGTGTTTGTCTGTGTATAGCTATATAATTTATTTATTTTTTTTTACACAGAAAGATCACACTGAGAGCATTGGAACATGATGAAAAAGAGGTAGACAGGGAAATCCTTATCCTTACATGGTTGTATATCAGGGATTTATTGAGGAAGAAGACACATTAAAAAAAATAATCTAAAAAGTAATCTAGGAATAGGTAAAATTCCAAGTCCTTTCTTTTTGTTCATTTTCCATGTCCTGGTCATCTTCCACAGTAAAAGGACCATTCGGCTACACAATAAGGTAGTTGTTACCCCTGCTATTCCTCAAACTGTGTGCACACATTAGTGTTTTTCATTTAGATATGTCTGCTTTTTAATTTACTCCCAAACACCACAACTTACTGTATTTCTGTTTGCATCACGTAGCAGTCCTGCAGTGTGTGAAATTGATTCCCTTCAGATGAGGCTAAGACAGAAGACAGGATCCTAGAGAGGAGCAACCATTCTTCAGGCCAAGCATCTGAACAGGCATAAGTTTTAAAAAATGCTCTAAAGTGAATAAAGATGGGGCCTTATCACAAACCTTTTCACTCTATTACACTGTAGTATTTGTCAACACCAATATAATCACAGTCTTGGTAAGAGTCCTTTGGCTTATGTTGGCAGAGTTTAACAGATAGTTCAATCTAGTACCCTATGAAGTGGTCACACATCAAGGAAACATCAGGTAGGTGCAAGAAAACACACAGGAGGATGAAGTAACAGTGGTTCAGATGCTAAAGAATTGGAGGTTTGGGATGTTTCAAGTCAACCCCTTATTAAATAAAACTGAAGAAATAGAACAGGCTTTTTTTTGGATACTGCTGTTGTCTCTTCCAACACTGATTTAATTTTCTGTTCAGGGTACCTCTTTAGGAAGTGCCATTCATTTATCATGTTAAAAAAAAATAAAGAAAAAAATCATTTGGTGAACCTTTTTTTCCCCGATCATTTTCTCCCCTCAAAACATTTTTTCTGGAAAATCATCCCCAACACTGATTCCAAACGACACCAAATTCAAAATACCAAAAGCCAGGAATTTTGAGTCTCAATCTCCCAGAGCAAAATTATTCAGCATGTTGCTGCTTCTTGCAAACACCAGTGCACTTAGAAGAACAAAACCAGGGAACAGGCTTTGAAACCAAACACAAGTTCAGACAGAACCATTAGTTATTTCAAAACTTCCCAATTAGAGCATTCCATCACGTCAAATTCACATTACAACAATCAGAACATTTAACATTTTGATAAATACAAAAGATTAATTTTTATAATGGGTGCATCAATCAAATATTGGCATGTCTGATCTTAGTTTCTCTTTTCTCTAACTTGAAGATTAGAAGACACAGTCAAACTATCACAAGCAAAAAAACCCAAACCACTAACCACAACTGGAAGCTCCAACAGTCCTATAAACATGGAGGTTTCAAAAGGGGGGGGGGGGGAAGTCATCAGTAGAGCAGATGAGTGCTGAAAACTCGAGAATGCAAAAGGAATTGGCAATCAGAATTACAAACTCTATAAAAACTAATTGTTTTACTGCATTTTTCTGTGACAAAAGCCATTTATCTCTGAGAAACTTTTGCAAAGAAATACAAAGAAACCTTTCTTATATTGAAAATTTGAACAAGAGGTCACTGAAGACTCCTGGATTTCAGGACAAGATTAACATAGAGAGGAAGATGTTATATTTTTCTATATTTAAATTAGTATTAGAAGAATTTTGAATAATCAAAAATTTGTTAGAGAGTAAAAGCACATCCCTGGAATTACAAAAAACTACTGAATATAGTGGAAGGAGAACACTGGTAGTTCTAACTCTGGAGTTAGATATTAAATAATATCACATGTACTCAAGACAATAATTAAAGTATGTGACTGATAAGTCACTAAAACAGACAATATTTGTATCTATAATTACAGTTAACAATTCCCATGGTCGTATTTTGCCTATAAAAGTGATGGGAATGTAAAAAAACCCCATAATTTGAGTAAAAATATAGCATTAAGAACTTCACACCAGCAGTACAAACAAGCATGCAGTTTACCAATCACAGATAAGTTACATTTCAGACTGCAGCTATTTCTAATTAGTATATGGGGTTTGAAGACCATTTATTTATTATTTCATTATTATTTATTATTTCATTATTTATTCTGTCACATCACAATTATTTCATAGTGGTCTAGAAAAATGAAAGATTTAAGCTGTTAAGTGGTTTTATATTAAATTCTCTGCAGTCTAAGGAACATTTTTCTGCATGCCAATTATATTGTCAATTAAGAAGTTAGTAGTTGATTTTACTATTCAGTCACTAGTTTTTAGCAACTATTTTACATTCAGTAAGAAACTTCCATTTTATAGCTATTTTAATGTATATTTAAATTCTACATGAAGACTGACAAAAATAAGGTGGTGGAAGGCATGAAGAATTTTAAAGAGAGTAACAATACTCTTCTGTTCTGTGTTGGCTTTGCTCCATTAATTGGCTGAATTGTGCAGAAGATTAGTTGAGGCTAATGAACTGGGTGCCTCCCAAGGGCAGGAAAGCCTCCCTTCCATGCGTTGTCACAGGGCTTTCTTTCAAAGAAGGAGTATACAAATGACCACATTAGAAGAGTAACCTGTCAGAAGGCAAGAAACTACTGATGTATCCTCATTCCTTACCTCTGTTTCATTTTATAAGCCTAAAGTAAAAACTGTCAAAAAATACCACTCCACCCCCCACTAAAAAACAAACCACAAATCAACACAACCAAACCAAACCCACACACACAAAAAAAAAAACCAAACCAAACCAAACCAAACCAATATCACCAAAACAACAACAACAAAAATCCAACCTCACCATCTTACTCTACATTTTGTCTTATCCTTCAAAAGAAGCTCAGGACCCATTTTGACAACAGAAGAATGCTGAGATTGCACAGTAAATCCAGTCTGAGATGTGAACAGTAAGTGGCTTCGGGCTGCAAGGACCCTGTGTGGGACACGTGCCACTGGCCTCTCCAGAGCTGAGAGATGATCTTTCCAAAGGCTGTGCCTGAGACCAAACTCAGCCTTCCTGAAGTTCTAGTAATCAATTAGCTGAGGTTTAGGCCAGGCCAGGCAAGGAATCTTTTGAAGGAAAGGGTAGGACAAAGCTATCTCCTGCACTAGAGAGGTTTTCATGTGCATGTGTGCCTTGGGCATTGTTCTGCCAGAGAAGAGCCACATTAATCAATGTTCACAGCTGCTTTAAATACAGAAGTACAGAGCTGGCTATTCACTGGTGATTTATTACTGGGCCCAACATGCCCTCTACATGAAACAAGTTGGTACTTTGAAAGCTGCCAGCAAGAGACAGCAGAAGGGGGATGTGGCAGTGGGTGTGTGGAGGCAACAGCCAAAGCAGCTCCATTTAACTGCCACGCCAGGGAAACGCGACATCGAAAATCACCTCAGCAAACGTCCACAAAGTCTCCCGAGGGACTGAATGACTCATTTTGATTAGCAGAATTGTATAATTGCTGAGACTCCAGAAAATTAAAGCTCATGCAGTCATGAATACTGCCATTATATATACATAATGTCCTAAATGTAATTTAGAAATGCCTGGAACCAAGGTTATAAATTAAGATATCTACACCTCCCTCAGATGGCTATTTAAGTTTTAAAGCTGTGTGTCCTCAACCAGAGAAAAATATATCTCCTAGTTCTAGCAGTCTTGTACAAGTCCTTTTAACTTAACCCTTAGAAGTTTCAAAAGCATCTTTCATTTTTTATGACTGAGGAATTTCTATTTAGAACCTTAACCAAAATGACCCCTGAAATCACCTTTTTTTCTGGATACATGTTTAGGTACCAGTGTACACATGACAATGGAGTGTCTTCTCAACAAGTACAGTCTCTTAAATATTACTCAAGAAGAGAGGAAAGAAAAAAAGCACACTGACCAACAAAAATACACATGTAAAATTCGAATTTCTTATTTTTCCTCATGACAATGCTAGAAAAAAACTACTACAATTTTCTAACACTACAAGGTAGTTACTATTTATATTTTATACTAAGAGGCACAGTTAATTTTTAAAGCAAAAATACTACTATAGCACATCTCAGTTAGTTTGGGCTTTTTTATAAGATACAAATTAGTGTGATGTGAACAAAAATAATAGAAATTATGTGGTAAAATTCTTAACGCACATGCATTACACAAAGAAGAAACAATAAGAAACTGTTTCAGGAAGAAAAAGGAAATAATTACAACTCAAAATACAAAGAGCATGCAAATAGTCAGAGGTCACAAGTTTAAAAGTGTACCAAATAAGCTCTGACACTAGACTAAAATACGTATGTTGCAAAGTGCCATCTGTGCAATATATGTAAATGAAAATGTTTTTTATGATCTGTCTGAAAGCTCAAAGGAAATATAACCACAGCCTGTGGACAATTATACTTTGTCTGCAATTTCTAGGAAATTTAGGCTTGTGATCTCCATTCAAGGAGTGAGTTTTTATGTTTGCTGGAATAATTTTGCTTAAATTACTGTTTAAATAACAAAATAATGTTATTTTGCTTTAAAAGATACAACCCCTCTGATAATTCTTCTTTAAATACAACACACACACACAGAAGAGTCTTAAGTGCCTTTGCAGGCTGTTGAAAGAACACTGCAAAACCACACACAGCATTTGTCTGTGCAGAATAAAACCCATTAATATTACACTAACTGGATTTCACTAACTGAGTTTCTGGGTTTAGTTCTCAAAATACCTTTATTTTTACAAAACTTTAAGAACACACTATTATACATTCTAAACAAATACATTGCAGAAAAATCCGAAAACTTTTCCTAAAGCAACACCTTCAAAATTCAGAGCCTATAGAAACATTTCTAATGCATGCTTTTTCATCTGAAAATTTTATTTAGAGATTTTACCAAAAAAATGAAAGCAAAACAAACAACCAAAAAGCCCACAAAACTTCTCTACACTTTTTGTTCCTAAATTTCACTTGCAAAACCATTGCAAGTACAAAGAAATTTCCACAAAAAAAAATACCCCATAATAAGTAGATGCTTTTTCATTGCACTGCAGGTCTATTAAACGAGACTACACTTACATTAATTTGAGCTGCAGTAGCTGGTTAGTTTAATTTTGTACTTCAATGGACCTGAAGGTTTAAAATATTCCCCAAAGAAGGGGCATCACTCAGAATTAAAAAAACAAAAGTAATTTAAAGTTTATCACATTCACTAAAATTAACTAAATTAAGTATAGGAAAGTGAAAAAGCAGTCCTAGAATTTGGCTATGTATAGTTAGTTACACGTTTATTAGCATATCTCAATATATACACACACACATACATACATGTTTTTAAATACCTTAGCATACTTGATAGGGAAAGCATAAAGCATATAGTAATTAAAAAACAGTAATAAACATGAGTTACAGAAACTAGAAAAAATTACCTCCCCGAGGAACAGCAAATTTAGGTTTTATAAAGCCCTGGAAGAAAGCAGGGCTCTAATCATTATATTTGCAAATGATGTGGAATCAAGGAGAGTAAAAGCACTGAAGAACAGAAGCAGAGAAAGACATGTTTGAAGAAATGCAAGAACAAAATCAGGCACGTGGGTGGAATGTATTCTGCACTGAGGTTAAAAAAAAAGAGATGGATTCACTTTACCTATGAACTATAGGGGAAAAGCTGGAATGAGGTTGGAAAACGTCCAACACATTCCTATGAAAAACTCATAGGAAGAAAATAAGATTGGTGATTCCAGAAGCATTGTAGGGTTCAGGCAGCCATTAGTAAAATTATGAAGTACTGTATATGAGGATTCGTTAACTACAACAGTATTTACATGGTTCAAAGAGAAACTGAAAAGGATACAAGTGTAAGATTCTCTAGCATAATTGAATGTACAAATTAGAATGATAATGAGACAAAATGCAGATAGCTGCATTTGGGTCAATTTGCAGTAGATGCAAAGCTGGATAGTGTCATTCATTATAGTATGGGTTTTTTAAATACTCCACTTTTTTGAATGAGGGCAACAATAAAAGGGTAGAAAACCAGAGCAACTCTAAGGCCTATCAAGTAGAGAGTATACAGATGTTGAAATCAGACAAAGAATTTAGTAGTTCAGTGATAGCAGTCTCAGGGAAAAAAAGAGACAAGAATGAAGATGATTATAAAGAGCCAAGAATTAAATATTTGTCTAGCTATGGAGCAATTTAAAAACAAGTGTCCTTTTCAAAAACAGATTACCAGATGAAATAGCACAACAGAGGATAAAATTTATTAAAGCTCTTGTAATACTTAGGAATCAAAGCTCCAGCCACAGGAAATCAAGGCAATTCAACCTAAGTTCTTAAAATAAAAAGATGTTTATCTCATTTAACTAGCTAAGTTAGTCTACTAGCCTTAGCTGGTTACACAACTCCCTGTTGAACCCAAGGGAGAGGACAGGCAACTCAATGCTCAAGTTAGTGATTTACTATAGGAAGAGTCTAGAAAAGTATAATTCACTAGGTACCATTCAAACGGCCACACTGAAATGATGCACTGCTCCTACTGGCCTTACAGAGAACAGCATTTGCCTCACAGTTACATCATGGGTTTTGACAGTGATTAATGAATTCAGGTAAATTATTTTTTCTAACCAGCAGGCCATAACCTAGAAGACAACAGGTAAACACTGTGTATCCATGCAAACACACTCTGTGTTTACTCACTGAAGTAAATCCTACACTGGAATCCACAATTGCAAGAGTTCAAATTGTACAGTTGCAAGGGTTCCATCGCTCTGAGATTGCTCCCTGGTCTCAACTGAGTTTATTGAAGAAGGCCTTTGTTATCATGATAACTTATTTGTTACACAGATCAGGAAGTGTCCAAATCAAAGAGCTCAAGCAACAGGATTTCTGTAAAACTGCTAAGTTTGAGCACCATCTCTGACTGCAGCTGGAAATGGTAACCTAGGGACTAAAGGCCCAGGATCTGAAAAGATCCTTCTCTAAATCTGTTACAATTCATGATTGCCACAGTGTGTATGTCCACACTAATATCTGTATCATGCCAGCACAAGAAGGAAAACAAACAAACAAACAACAAAAAAAGCACAAAAAAAAACCACACACAAAAAAACCCCCCTCATACACGTAGATTTATATTTTTTTAGATACAGATAGTTAAGATATAATCTGTCATCCAGAGAGATGAAGTATTACAATCTCTCCGATTTTCTTCTCCTTTACAGGATTGGTTTGATAGATACTTGAGGGTGACAGTACAATTTGTTCATAAAACTCTCAAATACCCTTGATTAGAGAGCTTTTATAGAAGCAGTTTGTCTTAAAAATTAAGGCCTAAATATGCTATGAAACAAAAATTACATTTTCACCCCTAAAGTATTATTTATGCAGTTATGTCTCCCAACAATAGTTTTCTTGAAGTTTTATTGAAATGTGAAAAGACAGATCCTATTTTCTACAGAACTTCTAAAAACATCTAAAAAACCCCAAAAGTGAACTTTTCACCTTAATGTTCGAGATAAAAAAAAAAAAAATCATTACAAAATCCAGCTTCAATAAAACATCACAATATAAATTAGTTGTAATTCCTAAATAGGATTAAGTTTGTATTTCAATTTAAACTCCTTTAATTTAATCCTATCTCTTGATACTATAAATCCCATTCATTTATGGAGCTGTCTGGTTAACAGGGTTGATGCCCTAGAGGAATCTTTGAAGACATGCAATCTATTGTTACTGAATGATACAAAAGATTTCTTCCAAACCTGATAAATTTCCAAGCAAGCTGTCCTTTAAAAGTGAAACTGAACCATACATACACTTAGATCATGCTTGGTAAGATGTTTCATTGGTCAACTAATGTTCTTACAACACATTTTAATTGAAGGAATTCACCTTAATCACAATGCTGTGCTAGAATCACATCAGTGGTCATCTCATAATCATCCAGATTTTATTTAAGCTACAAGAACTGATATGCAGAATGATTCTACTTAAGTTAATGAGTATTTGGAAGAATAAGTTTATACAAATCAAATCAACTTTCTGACACAAAGGAAGAAACCAACAAAGCACTTGCACAGTAGCTTCAGTTTAAATATGTTTTTTAAAATGAAATGAGAATTATTATAATAATATTTTAAATTACCTTTTCCCCCATTATTTTAAGGGACTCCCCTGGTGCCTTGCAGACTGGTTTGGTACAGTTTTGGATCAAGCAGCCCATTCCCACTGCATGGACAGGAATGAGGAACAGAGCAGTGACAAAGTTCCAAGGCTACACAGTCCACCCACCAGCAGTTCAGCAGCCACCCCACATTTCCCTTAACAACAGTTTCAACTAGACACTTAAATGATCAGTGTGCCCATTGCTCCTTTCAAAATCTGGATGGTTCATCCAGCTTCATCATTCTTAAAGTAACTCTGACACGGCTCACTATATGTGCTGTTTTTCCAAGTGTGATTAAACCTTACTTAGAAATAGGGAGTGAAACCATTTAAAATCAGATACTGATCTTGTCTATTTGTATTGGAGCTGATGGAATTTTTGTGGAAGAAATGCATCCTTGGAAGGAAAGACACAGAGATCTGTCAGTTTCATGAAGTTGTTCAAGATTACAGAATCTTGAAATAAGACCTGATAAAACACTTCAGCAAGCAAAAAGCAAAGCATTCAAATGGGCATGGAATTCTTTTTTCCTGTGCCACAACTGTGTGCCATGTGACTGAACTCTGTGAGAAGCACAGCTAGTCCAGTGCATGTAGTTTCCACTCATAGGCACATTTTTAGCTCCCAGATGGACAAAGAAAACTAAGTTCTTTTTCACCTTCCTTTTTTTTTTTTAAACTCTCCTCTAAATGGAAGTCTGTTTACCATGCTCAAACTTTAAAGAAGGGTGATGCAGCCTCTCAATTTCAGAAGTGTTATTAGTTTTTGAAATCAATGTCAGTAATTTATAAAAGCTGCAACTTAGTCTTTATTACCTGGGCTGTCATGGGAAAAGCATTAGAAAATCACTCACCCCAGGCATACACTTGGGTCACAAAACAATTCAGATTATTTTACTGATACTACTCAGAGGAGTAAGAGTTATAGGAAGACTGCTAACCCTGCCTGTAAATCAAGACTACCATAACATTTCTATGTGCAAGAAACATGGAAATAAATTAAGTCATAAAAAATAATCTTTTGAAAACAGAACAAAAGTAGCTACTGGCCTTGCCTCATATCCTGCCAGCCCAAAGAATTCCTGAGCACAAGAAAAGCAGTCTAAGCAGAGAGGCTGGTGGGAATTGGAAAAGTGTAAGGCTATTATTTCTAGGCTTTTATAGACAGAAATGTGATCAGAGCTTCAGGAAAATGCAGAAATCAGAAGACATGGAATTTCAATTTTAACCACAAGAACTCTGAAAGTGCAGTTATGCATAGCTGTGGCTCTTGAAATTCTATCAGTATTACCACATAAGCCTTCACAATACAGTTACACTAATACTTTATTCCAAGCAAGGTCCTTTTGACAAGGTAACCTGTTCTCCAACATGGACAATGTGATTTCGGGTATGTATCATGACAAAAAATAAAATAATAATCCATTTGCTGGTTAATGTATGGATTTTTTTTTTTTCCCCTAACTGAATGTTAGGACAACAACATCTTCACAGGTACATATTTGAATTCCTGATTTCAGACTCAGTTCTTGTACTACCAGCACAGATTTAAGGGATAAGAAGGGAGACAAGTAGCACAGGGCAGTAATCCAAAGAATATTAAGGAAATTGAAGTCAGGTCGATATACAAAGTTGGACTGTTTTAATAAATCAGTTCAACTTCACATGTTGACACACTTAATGGCTTCACCGCTGACTTGTATATTTTAACATGTGTCAATAAATACACAGAAATAAGCCAAGCTGACATAAGCAGTTCAAAAACAGTACAAATGTTCAGTTGGGAGGCTAAACTTATTCGCTTAAGTCAGCTTCAAAAATCCACTTACCTAAAAAGTAAATAAAGTGTAGCAAGTGCACATGCATAAGCCTGTAACACTTAGAAACCCCCCATGAATTTGAGTCCTAAATGTGCCAAAGTCCAGCTAGGGTGTAGCTTCTACAAAATCAGTGAGAAAGGGGTTTTGGTTTTGTTTGTATTTCAAATTAATTTAAATGGAAAGATGAAACACAGATATGTGGCATCTTTGTTTCTCTAATTTGCTACTGGAAGACTACAAAAATAATATTATTTCAAGTTATCTTCAAAACCATTGCTCTAAGAACCCTTTGTCAAAGTAGTATTCTTAAAATACATGAAAAGCAATTACAGAAAGGGATATTAGTATTAGGGTACTGAATGTTTTGAATGATGCTCTGCTTGATTATTACCCTCAGTCATCCACGTTACTTGTAAAAACTTCTCATCTTCTTCTCATTTATCCTGACTTTACATATAATCATCTTTTTCTTTGGACTGGGAAAATGGACAATATTCCTCCTCTTATCAGATGACTTTTTAAAAATCAAAAAAATAAAAAAAAAGAACCAACCAAAACACAAACAACTACCCCATAAAGCCCACATTCAGAGAAGAAAACAGTAATCATTAAAACTTTTTGGTTTATACAGACAGCTTATGAGTTTTAAGATGAGTTGCAATACCAACCAAACCCAACACCTAGGATTGACTGGCCAAAGGAGAATTCTATTGACTTAACATAATTAAGAGAAAAACTACTTCACTATCAATCAGCTTTCAGGATATTTTTTTATTATGCAAGTCTTTTGAAAGCAATTTATATTATTAGATTAAATTATAAACAAAAGCACAAAGCTATTATCTGAAAGTCAGAACAAATATTTATATTTTCTATGTAATCTAAGAAAAAAGAAGACAGAAATAAAGAAAATTAGGAATCTTCATAAATACCTGCTTTATTTTTTTACATTTCTCTTTATCTGGCAACAGGGTCCCCTGCAATTATTGTTATATAGAATGGAAATTACATAATATAAATCAATATTTAATATATTGCAATTTCATAGACGTAACTTAGGTTTATTCCTGCTAGAAAAACCTAATACACAGTGTACATATTGCAGCAAGATCTCCAGGACCCAGAGGCCATCATCTCTGCATAAGGCAGCATGAAAACTCACAAGTTCCCCCTGACAGGAATGACAGCTACCTCTGCACGTCATGGAGAGTTAATCAACTAGCTCCATTTCATTCAAATATAACCTTGCAGTGGAATACATTATAAGAATATAAAATTAAGTAGTGACTCATGTTAAAAACAGTCTTTCAGAAAGTAAGAAATTTTGAGAAGATTATAGTAAAAATAGGAACATTTTTGTTGAAGGACTGGAATTTGAGAGGAATTTTTAAAAATGATGAGACAGCATCATCAAAGAACTAATAAAAAATCAGCAGGGTAGAACAATAGTGGTGATTTTAATGTAATAATATTTATTGACAAAAAAATGAAATAGCCAATTTTTAAAAAAACAAAATCAAAACAACTGGGTGGGCAAAAAACTGTAAAATTGACATTGAATAAAAATTCTTGCTAAGTTGGGGCAGCACAGAATTATTTAAATCTATAAAATATTAGCTTGACAGGCATTAATTGAGTGCTGTCTTCTGATATGTAGAAGACACATCAGCTATTATTTCTTCACACCCACACCTTTGGCAAACGAGACCACATCAAGCATCTCCTCTATTAAGCTCTGCAGTAGCCCAATTTTCCCTCTGAGATGCCCATTTTCATGCTTGTTTTCTTTCTCTCATTACGTCAGTTTTTCCTTTGTCTATGCTCTCTTCCCCCAACAACAGTTTAATAAAACAAAACAAAAATACAACAGTTGATGGTTATGTGGAAGTGACAAAACACAGAAAAAAAAAATCCTTTTTTCTAGAGTCACTGTAGTCCAACCTTTATAGACTAAACACTTTTCCCTATTAAACTTTCACTTAAAGATCCTCTGTAATTTTACCAAATTGAAGAAAATGTAAACCTAGCTTTCAGAAAGTTCTCATCATCAAAAAGAATCTTTAGAAATTAAGCACATCAATGTTATATGTACTATGTTATAACTATGAAGTTGGTCTAAAGAAAACATAGTTATTAACAAGAATTTTTAGAGCTGAATTAAAAAAAAATCTAGAGTGCATTTACTAGAACAGAATGTACTTAGAATTAGGCAACCCAATTTCAGATCAAAGGATTTTAGAATAATTTCTAGCCAGAGAATGACATTATTTATACTACTGTCTCCACAGAGGATAAATCTATTTCTTGTTTGAAAAGGATAGGCAATAAAGAGAGATTTATAAAACTAGTACAAATAATTGGTTTCCTCTTCCTTATCCTCTGTTGGCTACAGTATATGTTGGATAACCTTAAAACTCCACCCAGTCTGGAGCAAAATATTTTTGCTAAGATTTCACATCACTATTCTAAGAAATGTGTATAATTATAATTAGATTTGTACTGAATCAAAACCACATTTTAAAAGCAGATCTATCAGCATATATTTCCTCATACTGTTCAAAATTCACATGATGAGAAGCTCACTTTTCACAAATCAAGTGTTCCTATTTCACTCATTTGTGGAAAACTAATGCTCAGAAAATAAAAGATGGGAAGAAATTTATAGTTTATAAACACTGGTATTAAGAATTAAAGTAACAAGAGACTGAAGACAGAAAAAACTTAGAATTTAAACAGTGGCCTTAATTATGTCTTTAATCTGTAGATTGACACTAGGTTTTATTAATATTTTTTACTTTAGTACAATGGTAAGTCACCATATCCATTAGATATTACATTTTGCATATTGCAAATACTATTGCATTATCTTGAAAAAAAGCCTACAACAACAACAACAAAAAAATATTGGTTAGAAGTAGCCCTTCTAACAAAAATTTTAAAAAAAGGCAGCTTTTTGATATGCTGTAAATCAAACCTAGTCCTTAGCTAGAAACAACAGCAGTAATGGAAGCTACAGGTACAAACTCATGCCAGGTAATCTGCAGGGAATGCAGAGGAAAATTAAGGCTCAGTTCAGAAAGCAGGTATACTATAATGATCACACTCTAAGTAAACTCAGCTTTTTCACTGAGCAGATTGAACAGGTAGACTGAACGTGAACTCATTCAAACTCCATTTCCACCAAAACTTCTTGTATGGTCCTTATCTAGCCACACACATCAATAAACAAGCTTTGAACTCCCAGAATAAATAATTTCTGCACAACTATCCATGTGTGACATCCAGTCTTCTCTTCTCCAAAGTGTCCAAAGTCTTTATATAATCTGGAATCATAAAAAGAGTCTGGACCTCTAGGAGAAAAGAGGATGAGTCAATAATACAGGGATGTTTTAAGACACGTTGCATCAGTCAAGTTTCTCCTACATTATTGTGACAAACTTTCATTTAATAACATTCCAAACTGATCTGTAGTTTCCTATTACACTATCCTATTGTTCCTCAGTAGTAAATCCTACTAATCCTATTTGTCTGCATTATCAAAGCCTCTTCTCACTCATTCAGCTGTTAAATAATGAAAAAATCTAGTGCCTATCCAACTGTTCCAGTCCACCTTATTTACCAAAGTAATATTGGCAGGGGGGTTGGACTAGATGATCTTCTAGGTCCCTTCCAACCCCTAATATCTATGAATCTATGAATTAAGTCATCAAATCTGAATGAAACCTCTGAAACTGTAACCACAAACACAATATTTCCAGTACATATGGGACCTATTTCTGGTATTACATCAAGAACTCCACCATTTAGAAGCAAGCATGCAGCACAGTTATATGGATGTTTACTCGTCCTCAAATGTAAAGCAACGAAATAGACCATTTAAAACTGTATACTCAAACTCATTAAACTTGACAGTGTATGATATTTTGCGCAACATCACTAAGAAAAAAATATTATAAAAATCAACTTTATTTCTCTTTTAATCCCATTCTAATTACCTTTAAAATCTCGCAGTTAATGGAAGTCTACTTTAAATGCTATTTTACTCTGTTGTGTTTCCTTTCAGTTATACAGCAGTGCTCATCTTGACTAATGTATGCAAATCAAGCAGGCTGTCTCTCCCCACACCTACTGACCAGAAGGCACAGCCCAAAAGCTAATGAGCTGCTAAGCATTGCTGCCATTGAACAGAGATGTATTGTGAATTTGCAATTTTGCAAAACACCATGCACATAACTGATGATTCCTGTCAGTAGCTGTAGTGTGAGATCACGATTGACTCTAAGATAACAATTAAAATGGAATACATTAAGTAACTCGTTATGGATAGGAGAAGCATAAAGCTTGTCACTGACTGTGGCTTCATTTCCCCGATGCAACACTGCATGAAAGCCTTAATGATTTGTCAGGTATCACAGATGATGAGGCTGTATATAAAACTGATTTGGAATAGTCTGTAGCTTTGCCCTACTGCAAACAGTCACAAATTATATTTAGTTTAGAATATAAACATCTTTAGGATGCCAAGACAGCAGAAAGGCTAAACGATTAATTGTCATACAATCATTTCACTCAGAAAATTAAACATTTGACTCACAAAACTTATTTTTCAAGAATCTTAATTCCACAATGGACTTTACTGCCCCATGCCTTAGTTCCCATTTCACTGTAGAAAAGGCAGAGACAGTTTAGGACCAGATTCACACAAAAGGATTTTGATAACTGCACTCCTGGACTCAGTATATAAATTAATTCTGCTTATGCTTTCCCTTAAATAGCAACACCTTTTTGTGAATCTAGGCTAATTTAGTTCACTAAAACTTTCAAGACAGCATAATTTTGCTGAAAATATTAAATTCTGAACAGGGGGCAGACAAAATCTCATTCCTTTAGAGACTTACGGACAACATTCATCACTGAATTCACAAGCCATAAACATCTACTGTTAGATTATATGTTCCCTCTTTTAAAAGAAAAAGGTGCTTATTTTCCAATACACCAATATTTGGAAATGTACCTTCTTTACATTCAGTATATTGACATACATCACTCACAGACCATCTCCCTAGCCATCTGGACTGTTCTGAAGTTGGTTCAGTTAAGTTTATGTGTATATACAAAGATAAACAAGCTTTATTACTGGATGAAAAAAAATCAATCTGTTAACTCTTAAGAAGAGACAAGCTCATAATAAATTTCACATACATTTTACTCCCTTTCAGCAAACCTGCCTTTGAACTCTCCTCCACCTGACTCATTTCTAGCATGAAATTGTTTATATTCAACCATCAACAATTTTTTCTGTGACTCCCTGAACCAATGTGACTGTTCTAGGTATATCCATATTTCTTTGTGACTACATTTTCACTGACTGTGCTGTGGTGGATAAGTATTTGTGCATACAATTCAAGTATTTGTTCATACAATTGAAGTAGATTAAGTAAAATAAAATGGGACTTTGCATGTCTTTACAGCAGTATTTTCAGTAGTTCTTACCAAGCAATTCTGTAACAACAACAAAAATCTTTTGAGAAAAGCCCATATTTTCAGAATTTTCAGAATGTCAAGCTACAGATTTTAATATTTTCTTTTGATTATAACTTTTCATGCCACCTGAATTCTGAGGTGCAGTGAATTTTATACAATGAAAATAAAACTGCATTGGTCCAAGGCTGAGGCTTTTTGGGAAGGTTGATACAAAAGTGAGACATCCTTAAATTAGACACATAGGTAGAAAAAACAATAAACCAGGCCAATTTCTAATGTCTTGCTAAACTCCTCACACTAGACCTGATAGGTCTGGAAGTCTTAAAATTGGTTGGTTGGCTTATTTTTTAAATTACTTTGCTGTGAATAATTAGATAAATGCCAAGCTTGGTAT
Organism: Corythornis vintsioides; assembly: GCA_025447755.1. Lineage (NCBI taxonomy): Eukaryota > Metazoa > Chordata > Aves > Coraciiformes > Alcedinidae > Corythornis > Corythornis vintsioides. The sequence continues at coordinate 844 of JAOEGS010015901.1, read as the reverse complement.
ATTGCAACTAACGAAGCATAAAGGACTAAATCTATGAACCACTGGTTTCACTGTATTCTCCCTTTTAAGGCTAAAAGCCAGCTTCCAATCAGCACTGAACATTACTAGCATCTAAGTGCACTGGCTCATGAAGTTGTTGTTAATTGGACACTAAAATCAATCAGTTTATCCTGGAAGCCTTGATGGAAAATGAGATGTTTCTAATGTAACTTTTAGAAATAAAAAAGGAGACTTTTCCTCATTGTTGCTGATCACAGGTGGAAAAAAAAAAAGATGTGGACAGAAGAGTACAGATATTTGCATACTTAAGAAATACTTGCTAAATGTGGATCTCTAGGTAGCAATCAGGAAAAAACAAAACAAAACAAAAGAACAAAACTGTTTTCCAAGGATGTATATAAATTAAAATGCTGGAACCGACTGAAGCCAAATGAAATCCATTAGACCAGAATATCCTCCAAGTTCTGCTCATGCCTCCCTGGATGGCTAAGTGCCACCCAAATATTCACATGCAACACAGGACAGGACAACCAGGAATAAAAAGTTACTTTTTGCACCATTCACATTGGAGAAGAGATTGTATAACATTACTTCAAAACGCTTTAGTACAACACTTGATGCAGCATATCACTAAATATTTACTAGTCAAGAGAAAAATGTTTCTACTTAGGTTTTTTAAAAAAAGTAATTTGAAAAGTAATACTATAAAACAATGCCAAGCCATACTCTGTGCAGGATCAGTTTAACCTGAAGATGTTCAAAACCTAAAAATCTCTCTTAAAACCACTCTATTGTTACTTATTCAATAAAATAAGATTTGTTTATATTCTTTTTATTCCATGTT